>ALYI01003597.1:0-12239 GCA_001969225.1 Ceriporiopsis andreanae CBS 279.92 | reverse complement strand
GTCGCCGCGGTCTAAGCGCGCGCGCAGCACCTCGACGACCTCGCATCCCTCGCCATCCTCCACCCTCCTCACGACCCCCACGGCAGCTTTGCACCTCTTACAACATGCTGGGCATGTCGGTTTGTTCTCTGTGACATCTGTATCACGTTTTCGCGTCCTGCGCGACTTTTCTGACACTGGCCTCGCGCCCCGGTCGTCAAAGCGCGCAGCACCTCGACCACGACCCAGCATCCATGGCCATCCTCGACGCATCCCACGGCCCCCGTGGCATATTTGAACCTCATACAACATGCTGGGCATGTCGGTAGATCTTCTCTGACATCCGTACCCGGCCTTCATGCCTCCCCGTGTCCACAGCTTCGCTTGCCGCCGTCGTCAAAGCGCCCAGCACCTTGACGATCTCGCGCTATCCCTCGCCATCCTCGATCCTCCCCACTTCCCGCGTAGCATATTTGAACGTCTTACAACATGCTGACCACCTTGTTGACGAATTCCCCCTGACATCCGTGTCACGCCGGGCATGACAGATTCAACGCTGGCACGGAACCCGACCACGACCTCGCATCCCTCGCAATCCGTACCTCGCCCACGACCTTCGTGGCATCCTTTCCATCATTCGGGATGTATGTATCGACTCTCGTCACGCGCCACTCACGCGCCACACGGGTCATGCCTTCACGCCCTGCACGACATGTTCATTTCGTTGCATCCTTTTCCGACACCTTAGTCAAAGCGCGCGGAAACCCGGCAAACCTGCATCACCCGTCATCGATTCATCCGGGACCCCCCCTGCGACCCGCGCAGCATCTCGGAGCCTCTCGCAATATGCACTACACGTCTGTCGACGAGCTGATTACTCCGTCACTCCTCTAACCCTCCGCGAGCGAAATCTACAATACTTGCTTGCCAACGCTGCCGTTGAGACCCACTCTTTACCATCTTGGTCGCCTCTTTATATTGGCGCATTGTCATCGCTCACTATGTCCCACGTTGGGTCTCTGGACTGTGTTTTCTCGTCGTCATGCCTTCGTGTCTGGTCTGCCAGTAGGATCAACAGAGGTACGGCTTACCGTGGAATCTCAGGATGTTACTGATGCGATGTTTACTAGCAGTAACTGTCTGATGTCCCAAGGGCATCCGCGGCGCATCTCGGCGCTTTCATGTCCGACCGCAATGTCGTGTTCCCTACTCTAGTGAGCACTCTGTGAGCACATGGCGGTACATAACTTGATACTCAGCCATGTTTGTATTCTGTCTGACATTCTCTTGTAGCATTCTTCCAAAATCCGTGACACTTCGGCCTCCGACGCACCATTTCTCAGGCTCCCACCGGCCATCGGCGTGGACACCCTCGTCGTCCTGAATATTCCAGGTGTCCTCCCGACTACCCCTACGTTGTAGCACAATGTATCAAATGTATCAAATGCATATTCCGCTGAAATTGAACATTCTTACCATCGCTCGCTCGCCATCTGCGGCGCTTTTCGTACCTGACCCACAACACGCGTGTGAATATTCAATTATAGCCTGATAGCCTGAGTATCCTTGCTCGCCCTTCGCTATGTCTGACAACAGTGTTTGTAAAGCCATCCCCGCGGGACTTCTGGACCTGCTGTTGACGTGCGATAGATGCTTGAAATGATGTTAGGGGTACATCACCGATGATGCTGTGCCAAACTAAACCTCAAGAAGATCTGCTTGCAGAGAATCAAAATCCTGAGGATCGCACCTCGCAGGACAAGATAGCAGCAGCCGCTTCATAGTATCCGCGTACGACTACCACTCGTGATTAGTCCGAATACGCCTCCATCCAGAGCTGATCAAAAGCACAAAGCTTCTGCACTGTTTGACTATCTTGCGAGGCTTCCATCAAAGTGTCCTAGGAGGCACTGGCGTGTGTTTTCAATAGCTGCAATCGATGTAATCTGTCATCCCCGTGTCGAGACTCGACGTCCTTCAGGAGGAGTGCCCGAGAATAAGCGCCCTAACGAACCACAGAACGCGGAACTCAACATCTAGGGCACGAGAAAATATCACAAGACTCTTATTCAATACCGGGAATCTCACAGAAATCCTGAAAACAACTTTCAGGACAGAGAGGAAGCAAGAGAGCAACACATTGCTCGTCAGCAGTACCGCGTCCAGGACCCGTGGACCCCAGATACCTTTGAGCGCCTGATCTCAACCAATTCCGAGACAAAGCGCGACCGCGGCCGTTGACGGTCATGAGCAAAGCTAGTAACAATAGTTGCACCTACAGTGTATCTAGATTTTTTTCAAGCAGACTTACCCTTGTAATCGGACTGGACGCGTCACATTTGAGCGAGAACTCTGGCATTTATTGTACATGCGAGAACACGATACATGTAGAACATCCGAGTCTGCTACGGAGTGGGAGAAGAGTCTCCCAAAGGCTATAAATATGGTCAAGACAGCAAGGGAGAAATGCAAAAAGCGAGTGAACAAGAAACATGGCGGCTTTTGAAGAATCATGTCGCGGGTGGCACACAAGACGACACGCCGGGCGGGCTCAAGATAAAGACATACAAAGAAGAACAAATAAATCGAGTGTTGAGACAGCTGCATAGGTTGCCGTCGAAATGACGACACCCCCCAAGGACCACACAAAACAGAGTCAAGATGATCGAGCAGCATACCGCGAGACAAAAATAAGGGGGCAAGTGAACAGATTACGCGGAGTCTCCGTGTGTGCGGTCGAACTCATGTCCGTCGGAATGGTGCGTGCCTGAGGAGGAATTCATCCAGGTGTTGAGAAAGTCAAACATCTGGTCCGTCGATCCCAATCGGCTCGCAAGATTTTCCAAGAGCTGCACAGCATCTTGATTGGTCTGGGCGTCGTGCATGATAGCAGTTGTGGCGTGATTAGGTGCATGATGATCAGGCCCTGGGAGGAAATGTGGTGCAATGCCAGAGCCTTCACCACTGCGGCCTGCATGAGCCGGGGGTGTTGGTCTAGAGGTAGGAGCCTGGGGACGCTGAAGTTCGTCGGATCGCCCCTTCCCTTTGTCTCCATGCGTCAGCTTCGGGACTACGACCTCTACCAATTTTTTGCGCGGGCGAGCTGGTCCTACAGCCGTGGCAGGTGTGGCGCGTGGTTTTACTGCCGCGTTGGAACCTGTTGCTTTCGAACGGCTGGTGTATGTAATTGGTGCGCGGCTGAGACATACAATGGATGTATCGGTGTTGTCGCTCGCGTCAGATGTGGTCAGATCCATGAAATGAACCTTCTTTTGAGCAGATTGATCGCCAGTATTGCTTTCACTCGCCTCATCATCTGAGCGAGGCCGCTTGGTGATCCGTCGGTGCTTCGCAGGGCGGGGCTGTTCGTCTGTGCCGTCTGAGCCCAGTTCTGACCGGGAATCTGACTCGAGACGAGGCGGACCAAACTTCGTGGTGACGAACTCCTTGTGGTTGGACTTCTTGACAAGAACACGCTGGCCACATTCTTGTGCATGATGCGCAGGAGGTGCCGCTTCTTCTATGACAACGATATAGCCTTTGCCTGTAGTACACATAATCAGCTCAGAGTACCATAAATGAAAGATGCACGCTCCGACATACCAACATTTGCGAACGCCGATGCATCGTACTTTTGCACCTGCAGCGTTCCATCATAGAGAGCTACCCATAATTCGTGTCGCTCCTCCTTCAGCAAGCTAGATATTCCCTTGTTGCCATGTCGTTTGTCTGTTGGTAAGCGTACATCCACTGGCCAGTTGGTGATGACGATGCTCTCGCCCGCAAGGTATGCAGCGAGTCCCTTCCACGGAAGGTTGCTGATTGATGGCGGTGTTGCCCCGCAATCGGCTAAAAGTACCGATTCAGCGTGCCCAGGGAATGGAATGTTTACGAAACACTCACAAAAGCGGGCAATCAGCATCTTCTTTAGGTCTTTGAGTACCTCGTCATCAGACATGCTATTGATATTCGGTGTAGAAGCAGGTTCTTGCGGGACTTGCGAGACGTCAGTCTCTGTGTCGTGAGGATGATCATCGGGATTTAGGGCGGCTGCTGCAATGGGAGTTGACCCTCCAGCGTTGTGACACATGTCGAGGACGTTCTCAGAGCGGAGATAACTTTACATGAGTATCAGTACGCAAACAGACAATATCAATAGCAAAATGTACTCACGTCGCGTGCGACTTGGCATGTGCAAGTACATCAGCGGTATCTTCTGAGCGTGTGACTCGTGTGAAGAACTGGACAAGCTATGTGAGTGCGAAATCCTAGACGAATAGCAGGCCCTGACGTACACCAGTCATCCCGGGACTCTCATATATGTGTCCTATCTTGTCATCTTGGTAGGCGTTACTACCTGTTGCGACGTAGGCAAATTCGAAGCCTGACTGAATACTCGCAGATTTCATCTGTAGTGTGCGTGGCGAGTCTGATGAATAAGCTGGATAACAATTGTGAGAGTATATTACTCACCATGGCATCTATCTTATCCGCTGTTTTTCGGAATGCCTTGACTCGAGCACTGACGGTCTGTGACTTGCTTAATTCCAGTGTGCGAATTTCGTGATATGTCTGGAGTATTTCACGATAATTCTCACTGTGTGCTTCCTTAAACAGCGCAAAGCACGTTGAACGATCTCGGCCAGAGATTTGGGTATTGATCAAGTCTGTAATCAATGTGAGCTTCGTTACAAATGCAACAATTATACGACGACATACCATCGGGGACGCCAGGATTAAGTCGGCGGCATTCCTCCAGAGCGTGCATAGGAAAGTACGAGTGCGTATAGTAGTTCCAGTGGTTGGCATTCTCGTGTCGACCAGCACCGGTACGAGCACTCCATATGCTCACAACCTGCTCAATGGAAAATTCCATGTCTCGTGCAATCTCGGCGAAGACACCATCCACCGCACTCAGCCTCTCCGAAATTTCACGCCGTCGTTCTTCTGTCAGCCGGCGTTTAGGCATGTCTGCGTCCTGGTCTAGTGTTACGACCACATCTGTGTTGCCCGAGTCACTCCATTTGTCGTAATGAGTAGCAGGGCGCCGTTCATCATCGTTCGAACCCAAACGATGGCCGGTGCAGGGTGATGGACGGCTGGAAGACATTGTCTGAGAACCAGTGGCATCTTGCCCCATGGTCCTCGGTGCAACATCGTCATCAGCCATCGTGGCCTGTGGCGCAGCCGAAGGCGCGGTGTCGGTGACAACAGGGATGTCCATGTTGTGATCCAGAGTGTCTCCAGCTGAGACAGGCGCTGTTGACGACCCCGAGGCTTGATTTGGCGATGAAGCAGCCAGAGGCGCAGCCGTCGAGGGTGTGTGTGAGCGTGAGGATGCTGTATGATGACCATCCGTGTCATCGTTATGTGGCGCGTACGTCTCCAGAGACGGTGCTGTAGAGAGTGACAGCGTCACAGTTGTCTGTGAGCCATACTGCATCGTTGAAGGCGATTCAGGACGGTCGTGGTAATGTTGATCGTCGTACAGATGATCAATCTCCGTCGTGCGCGCATGCAAGATAGGCCTGGAGGTACTTGGACCAGAATCTAGGTCAGGTGGGCCAACGGCGGTGGAGGCAGGGACAGGTTGAACTCTGAAGTACTCTCTGGGAGCATTTTTCGGTGTCGCCTCGCGCGACCGGGGTGGCGAAACCTGGGAGGGACGGAACGAAGCACCCGCCGATGCTGAGAAGAGACCATCTGCAAAGCGCTCTGGGTGGTCTTGTGCAGGATATTGAGACCGTGGCGGATGCGCTGGTTGCATCTCGAGATCAGCAAGCACTGCTGATGAGACCGCCCGTTCTGGCCGCTGGTGATCAGGCTGCCGCCACGTACGGTCGTAAGGCTCATAGCGCTGCAGATAGTCGGATGACAGATGTAGATGCGGCGAGTTTTCTTCTCCTTGAAATCCAAGACCCTCTTCTACACGAGCCAGACGGTCCAAGACTCTATCTGGATGGGCGTACTGCGCGTAGGTGGTAGTCTGACCATTCGACGGAGGTGGGAGGTGGAGCGCACTGACAGGAAGAAAGTTATTGGAGTGGTACGCGTCGAACGGCGGATGAGACCGAGACGGGTGGAGCACGGTCCTCGGGAGAGGAATATGTGGCGGACTGGTGCCTAATTGCATCGCAGGCAAGTTATCTGCATTGTCCGGAGCATCGAAGGCAATTTGAGGCAGTGGAAGGGCAAAGGAGGTATCCAACGTCGGTGATGCTGGCGGGGATGGTGTGGTACGATGTGAATGATCCTCAGGGCCATGCCGATACCTGTCCTCGTATCTGCGACCCGAGCTTCGATCCATCTATTCATATTCATGTATATGTTATTGAAGTCAACGAAAAATGGCATCATTTTGACTTACTGCTTGGTGGGATGCAAGAAAATAATGTCAAGAAAGGTCGCCTAGATCGCACAGCGTGTGTATCGAACGACCGTTGAAAGCCAAGACACTGCAAAAATTTGGGGATCTTTTAGTTGAAGTATACACATCGGAAGAGGGCGCCGCGGCTTACTAAAAAAACTTAAAGGAAAGGTTGAGCAATACTGTTGGAACACGATACGAGAAAAGTAGCAGTCGGTGGCAGTCAGGAACAAGAGGTATATAAACCCTTCGCCCAGAGTTCAACGCGGCGATAATTTCCGAGACTCAATGTACGCAAAAATGGGAGGGGGGTAGGCTTACGCGGTGGACGATGATCTGCGGTGGCAACAATTTGCATCTGCACATCATCGTCGATGTTGGAGACGAGCCAATGGCGACTTGAATAAACCTAGTGAAGCACAAGATCTGGTCATACCATAGATTCTCATGCAGAAACATACATCGCTATAGGTTGCAAACGTGTGATAACGATCCCCCGGACTTGTGTGAATCTCAGCGATGCGGATGCACGTCCACAGATGACATCTAAAAATCATAGATCGGTGGGTCAATTTGAAGATGCAGAGCAACAGCCATATGCTCACTGTTAGAGCCACGGCAAGCTCTCTCCTGTACACTTCGTATGGGTCGCCGAGCAAAGTACTTGACCAACGCTGAGCAGCTTGAGGCTGCAAGAGAAAGAGTTCGACGATATGTTACCTCGCCGCGGTAAGTATAAGTGCATCGCCTAGATGCGTCAAACACTTATCTTTAAAATCTGCAGAGGAAAAGAACGTCGCCAAGAGTACTCTGCCGACCGCTACAACATCCACCACCGCCGTCATGGCCTTCGTGACCCACCCTCCTCGCTCATCACTGAAGAGATGGAACAGAAGCTGACCGACCACCTTGTCAGGCTTGCAATGTGTCCACTCGCAGGTATGGTCACTTACACGAGTTTTCGAGGTTTCGGTGCAAGATCTCATGATCTCAGTGACAGTTCCAACCCATGCTAGTTCTGCTGGACAGTACAGTACCATCGACATGCAAGAACTTGCTGCAGTGGCGGGAGAAGGAAAGCGGAGATATATAGAGAGTATTGCGAGTCGAGCAGCCCGCACTCAGGCGGCAGAGTCATGCAGGTTGGCACTCGAAGCGGCGTTTGCTAAGTATGCCGCGGTGGCAGGGAGCAATAGCTTGGAGGACCAAGAAGGTGTCTCCCTGCACGCAAACTGTAACTCGTCGGAGACTCTGAAGTGGTCGGCAAGGCACGTGTATATCTTGTTTGACGAGCTCTGTGCACGACGCACATCGAACAGTTACTTTTTTTTCTATCGTAAACAGCGTCTCGCGTGGCAGAGGCTGATAAACAATGGTGCCATGACTAGCTAAAACTTCATGTTATCAAGTCTCGGGCAGCTCTAGTACAATATCGAGCATATGACGACGAAATGCAGCAATATTTGTTTCGAGGATTCCGGTGCAGTCAAAACCTCTGAATAATGCGGCCATTGTGGCGAGTACCCAAACACCGCAGTCGAAATGGTTCGTTTGGCAAGGTATATCCTGATATCAGAGCACAGATTAGCCAATGCATGCTGAACTCAGCGGCCTGGATGCATACGCGCAGGCGAAAAGCGGTCCAGTTATGCGACGAAAGTTTGATTCGAGCTTCCTCGCGCAGCACACCTAGAAGTGTTCGAACGTTCTGTAAGGTTGTCAGTCAACTGCTTTGACGTGTACTGTGCTTCAGGTGTTCGCGAGCCACACTGACCTCGACATCCTTGATAAACGTGACTCTGCTAGCTTGACTGTCGAATTGATAGATCGTAGATGTTGATACTTGTACTATTGCGAGCGTCCAGTGGCTGGGATGGTGAATTGGTATCATCCAAACATCGCTTTCCCAGTAGCGCGATCGCTTCAGTGATCTCTTTAGCGCATCGATCCGTCCCGCGAGGAGGTTCGCCATGTCGTGAGTCAAGAAAATCGCGTGCGAAGCGTTATACGCCTGACGCAGAAGCACAGACGCATCATTGATACACACATCATTGAGTTGTGCACGTGGATCTGCAAGCCGCGCAATGTCTTGAGCAGTGAAAGACACCGCGGGGCATGAGCCGATTGACTTTCGGGCGCGCCCATGAGCAAGGTCAGCGCGGGTGACGGCAGCGACGTGTGCCTTGTGCAGCTCTCCCCACAGATCCACGCGGAGAGATACCTAGGCAGATGTTAAGCTGTGATCGCGACACGATGTATGAATCACACACCGGTGTTTCCCAGATAAAATTGATTCCGTTAGGTAGATCGGTCTCCTCCTGGGGTTTTTCGGTTGAATGGGAGCTGGCCTCATGCTCGTCATCCGAAGCATCTTCCAGCAAATCAGTCAGAACGACCTGGTCCACACTGAGGGATAGATCATCGAGATCTTCGGTAACAATGTCCGCAGCAGTGTCGCACAGCGACTCTGGGGAGAGTTCTATCACGATTGGTGGGAGCCATGTTGGTTGTATCTCTTCCTGAGCACCGCAAATGATGCGTGCAGTCCGAGTCGCCGATTCAATGCTTGACGTGTACCGCAGACGAGACACGAGAGAAGTACTCCAGAGAGAAGGCAAGTAGAGGTGTTGCCGTAGACGATGCTGAAATTGAGCAATGTATGGTGCACCTATTCCGACGTGGATCAGACTTGTAGGTTCGCGGGGCCGGAAACGAAAAGAGGACGGACTCTGAGGGGATCTCAAAGCGACTTCGAGAGCTGTGAGCTCTTCGCCGAACCATCGGCACATGTTATCTGCCTCCGTACCGCACCGCTTGCGTTCCTCTTGGCATCGGGATCGTCGATGATACGCTATTATACCCTTGCGAATGTTGACGTCTTCGAGCCATTGCGGTGATTCAGCCGTTGATGTTGGTGCAATCCAGACGTCCTGCATGAATTGCGGATCATCTCTGAGAACAGCGAGATCTGTGCTTAGCTTCTCAGGAGTGTGGACAGGAGATCCAGGTGGGCACAGGGACTTCAAGGTATCGCAATAGGTGTTGAACTTTTTGATGGCGGTTATGAGAGCCGGCTTGCGTTTCATAATCTTCTTTCGCGTCTCCTGATGGATCTTTGTACCTGAAAGATACAATTCAGCTCGCCGTAGTCATGGGCGCAAGCTCTGAATGCATACCCAGGGCAATATCGCGCCCTCCAGCAGCTTGGTCCAACCGATCCCATTCCAAGAAATTCGCGATCGCCCGCTTTCGGATGTTCATTTTGAGATCGCGTGCGGCAAGCAAAACACGGACGAACTCCACAGGAAGGCCACCGAGGTCAGGGAAGGTGTGATCAATGTTGAGAGTACTATAGAGCCGCTCTACCCGATCTGACATTTTTCCTTGCGCTTCCTGCAACTGTGCGATTGTAGAGAGTGCACTCGAGGGTGCTTCAGAGGCCGATAGATGGGCGCGCGCAGTCTTGATCACATCCTCAAGTTTATCAACTTCGGCGTGTAGGGTCAAAATTGCGTCCAACTCCTTCTTTATTCGGGCAGGTGCATCTAGATATAAAGCATCTTTAAGGCCGCGCAATGAACCCAGTGAGTGATAGACGTACGATTTCGAATGGAGAGCTGATCTGCTCTTTGAAGATCCCACTGCAGCGTCAACTCCGCTTCGCCGAAACCGCATCTTGATAGTTCCACAGATGCAGAGTCAAACTGTTTCGACGCATTACGCAAATGCCGTTCGATTGTTCCGCCTAATGCGTGTCGTGCATTTCGCCCGATCGCTTCTGCCTGTCGGTCGATGATCCATAAACGGCGAGTACGCTGCGAAATCAATTGATCAGCGGTTCTGACAGTGTTAACGTTGGTCCTTACTGCAGATGTGCGCGTGACGGCGATGATGATGCGCAACTTTGACCAGGTTCTCTCGGAGCCCTCGCCCTCGGTGAGGCACAAGCCCTTCAAGAAGCGAGGACTGTAAACGAGCTGACAGGCCCACTGATGTCCATAAGCATGCATCGCAGAGGTCGCCCAACCGAGGCGATTGACGATGTCCTCAGGCAGAATATCATACTATTTGACGCCATCAGTAACAAGATGATCGCGAGCTGTGGAGACTGCGCACCATATGTATACTGCGATCGGTCACGCATCCAATGTCGTAGAACGCGACAGCAGTAGCGTCCGAAGGTATCAAGCTGAAAAGGTACTCCAGAAGCGCGATTGCATACTTCTGCTGTTCACCAGGTGTGTCGATGTTGGCGAGGGCAAGTGGTACGTCATGGCGGCAGATCAGTACCATCAGTCCGGTATCATCGAAGCGTAGGTCGGAGGTCTTCACTTTCTTTCCATTTGCAGCTTCGTGGCCGTCTTCGCATGCATCCACGGCTGCGTCCGGGACCTTGGGTCGGTAAGACGGCTTGACAGGTCGCTTGCGAACACGGTCGATACGTAAGCCAACAGCGTCCACGAAGGCTTTCGGGATGATGAGTGAAGGTTCATAGAAGAGGGGACTGTCACCAGCACTTTTGAGGTGCCTGTGGCTGAAGCACCCATCTAGTGCAATGTGAAAGTCGGCACCCCTGAAGCGAACTGCAGTCAGTGTATGGAACGGACAGAATGAGATAAACAACATACTCGGTAACAGGATTGCCGAAGGTTTTGCCACCGAAGCAAGCGGGACAGAGTGTCGCCAGCTTCGGAGCACACCGTCCACTTCGCTCTGTAGAAATTGAGGTCTTCGGGCCAAATGGCTCGGCGGTTACATCGTCCATCCGTGGGGGCAGACATGCTGCGGCAGTATTCGGTTGTGTTGCGAGCTGCGAATGACGATATGTCTGTAGAAGGTCCCGTGCACCTGCCAGCAGTTGGTCCACCGTACGCTCAATGTGTACCTTCAACATGTCGAACCATTGGACGGCGTACCCCAGGCCTCGCCGGAAAGGATCTTTGACGGGATTTCCCTGCGTGAGCGAGTCGGCCTTAGCACACGTCGACTGTGAAAACAGAAAACGTACTGCTGGATCGAGCACATCCCATCCCCGATGGCTGTAGAATGTATGTAATGCCGCCGCAATGGCGGTCACGGCGTCGGCGGAACGTTCGAAAAGAGCTCGATAGAACTCAAGGAGCTCGATTGAAACAGCGAGCCGTGGCTCAACAGGCGACGCCGGGAACATCCCGCCGGAGACCAGAACCATGGCGGCAGATGTACACGAGCAAGTAAGAACAGAGCGAGTCTCAAAATCTACAATAGGATATTATTGACCACGCTGGAGCCTAAAGAAGGTGTACTTACGATCCCAGAACAACATCAAAATCAGCTGCGACGAGCTCTGACATCCGTCGCATCCGGCACGAGCGCAATCGCGAGCGAGGCCGGGATTGAATGTAGTACTTGCTGGTTTCCCTGCAGATCGATGAATATAGTCGAGATATGGCTGCTCGAGATGGCCGAGTAGCCTAGTCCACCGCTGGTACAGCTTCGACGCCTCGGCATCGGGAACGATGCGCCGCTTCTTCTTCGGTGTAGTTGCAGCAGGGTCGTCTACATCGCCCGATGTGTCCATGGCAGTGTGCTCTCCTTCGCCTGCTGTCACTCCTGCATCCTGCTGTCCGCCCTTGGCGTCGTCAGCATGACCATTAATCATCCCTCCGACCGCCGAAACTTGGCCATCTTCCGTCCCCGTATCGTCGTCCGAAGGTATTACATAACTACCTGACGGCGGAGGTTTTCCTTTCAGCTCTTCCAATCGCGATTGCAGCCCCTGCATGCGAGTTTCGTAGCCTAGGGATGCCACACGAGCTCGTCCAGAGTGCGTTGCATGCCGATTTCGCTTCTTTGGGCTTGAGAAATGCTGTCCGAGTGCCGAATCGACCGGCTGTTGAGAACGAGCCGAAGG
>ALYI01003596.1:0-46709 GCA_001969225.1 Ceriporiopsis andreanae CBS 279.92 | reverse complement strand
CTGCCTGTATCGGTGCTGCCGTCGTTGGCTGCGTTGACATTGGCGTCGACGAGAGTACCATCGGCGCCATCTGTGCTGCCGTCGTTGGCGTTGACGTCAGCGCCGACGAGGGGATCTGAGCCGCCTGTAGCTCCGCTGCTGCCATCGTCGCCATTGGCGGCGTTGACATTGGCATCCACGAGGGTACCGTCCGCGCCGTCCGAGCTGCCAGCGTTGGCGGCATTGGCGTCTGCACTGATAAGCGGGTCGGTGCCACCGGAGGTGTCGGAGCTACCGTCGTTCGCGGCGTTGGCGTTGGCGTCGACGAGGCTGCCTGTTGCGCCGTCGCTGTCGCCGCCATCGTTAGCAGCGTTGGCGTCAACGTTCACGAGGGGATCCGTGTCCGCTCCGCTACCATCCGTGCTGCCACCACCGTTGGCGGCGTTGACATCGACGTTCGCCAGAGTGCCTGTGTTGCTGTCGTCGGCACCATCGGCGTTGGCGGCGTTGGCGTCAACACCGATCAAGGGGTCTGTTGCAGCCCCTCCATCTGTGGACCCATCGCCAGGCGCGCCCAATGCGTTGATGTTCGCACCGAGGAGGGCGCCTGAACCATCGTCTCCGCTGCCGTCTCCAGACCCATCTCCTGCGCCAGTGCCATCTCCAGAGCCGCTACCATCTCCAGATCCGTCGTCTGCGACGTCAGACCCGTCATCTGGGCTGCCGTTGCCAAAGCGGAACTTGCCAAAGCGGAAGCCACCGAAGTTGCCAGTATCTGTGTCGTCGGTGCTGCCGCTCCCCGAGGCGCCAGTGCTGCCGCTTCCTGAGCCGTCGGTGCTGCCGCTGCCGGAGGTGTCGGTGCTACCGTTGCCTGAGGCGTCAGCGCTGCCGCTCCCCGAGGTGTCGGTGCCACTCCCCGAGGTGTCAGCGCTGCCGCTCCCCGAAGTGTCGGTGGAAGCAGTTCCTGAACCGTCAGTGCTACCTGCGCCAGAAGTGTCTGACGAGGTGTCGGTGCTGGCGCTCCCGAAGGTGTCGGTGCCAGCGCTTCCCGACCCGTCGGTGCTTCCTGCGCCAGAACTGTCGGTAGTTCCTGCGCCAGAAGTGTCTGGGGCGGCACCTGCGGACGCGTCGGTGTTCACGCTACCGGAACCATCAATGGAGCCGCTGCCAGAGCTGCCACCAAAGCTAGATCCGGCGCATGTGCACGTGCCGCCGCCGCCGTTGAAGCCTTGGAACGATGGGTAGTCTACAGATGCCGTCAGGTGAGAAGAGTGAATAGCGAGAGCATAGGATTGAGACTTACCCTGACGCGCTACAATGGCGGGCATTGGAACGGCAGGGATGGGCGCGGGGCGCGCATCACTGAGAGCGACGGCCAAGAACACTGTGACAGCAAGGGTGGAGATGGAGTTAGAGAAATGCATGTCGTTAATAGATTCGGAGTAGAGTGAGAAGGTTGGGGGCTTTGGATGAAAGGGTGTGCTTGTTGAAGGAAGGGAGTCGTGAAAGTTCGTTGTTTTGTGGGGTTCTGTAAGACAGAAATGGCGGCTTTTATAGCACCTACCGCTGAGATGTTTCTTTCCGACGGCTTGCCTTTACGCGCATCATGATGTACGCCATTGTACCACCAAAATCTTCGGAGGGGAAGAATGCCCATTACAGGCTACACGAACGCGTCAGACAAGCCTCCGCTGATCAGGACCATGTTCCTGAGCCATGCTCGTGGGCGAAGCAAGAGCTTGGTACCTGGCGGGAATCCGCATACGGCGCCCCGCCGATCGTTGGGGGCGCGCGTCGCATCTCTGCGCCGTCTCCAATGTGCAGACATGACCAGGAGCGAACAAGCACGGCGTCGAAAGAACGGTACTCACCTTCGAGAACACATCGTAAAGCAATAAGAAGTGGCGCGCCGCGGTGGCCCGAGGTGGTACATCCGCCGGCTTACTCCAGCGGATGCAGGCATCGCCCCCTCGGAAGCCGATCACTGTGGCGACACTGTGGCTCGCGCGCGCGCTGTCTCCTTGTAAGGCGAGATGCGTGCAAAGATGGCCCCGGTGACGGGAACTAATATCACCATCATGACGTCTTGGTCTTGGCCGTCGAAATTGTGAGCAGACAATCGATCGAGCGAGCATGGCACACCTCATGCACTTCCAATATTCGCGGCTCCGAGGAAACCGGTTCCCGAAATGGGCAACTTCGTCATGGGAAGGATCCGTTACAAAGGTTGAGAAATAACGCCATCTCCCGTGAGTGAGGTGCGACTATCTTCTTTCCAGGTTGTGTTTGAAGTAGAGACAAGGAAATGCAGGTTGCAACAATGGGAGAGGTGTTCGAATATTTACTGAACGATACCATACTTCTCCAGTGACCGTGTCTTGCTGGACGTCATGCGGTCCCGAGCTTCGCGGAACGGGTCTCGGGACGCATTCTGAATGGAGGCTGTGTTTACTTGCAGACGTCATCGGGAGTTCAAATTCCGTTGTTAAGAGAGCGGGCCGGGGAGGAAGCCCACCAATGGGCAGAAGGACCTTTGACAATATCAAGTATCTGTGCATAGACTGGGAATATGCATGGGCTTCCCAGTATACGAGGCGTTGGTCCGTGAGGATGCGCAGGCGAGGGAGAGGGCCGATCGGACGTTTTCCCAATATGTATGACCTTGCTAGTGCTCTTGCGTACCACTGGCAGCGTGACCCGGCACGACCGTCATCGTGAACCCATTCGACGCGTTCGGTACGCGCGCGGGGAAGGGGCGCTGCCCTGGCTTCATAAACGGGTTCATCGCGATCGGGAAGTCCGCCTCCGACCGCGCCCGCCCCAGCGCCCGCTCACACATCTCTGGAGTCGGCGCGCCCGCGCCCGAGCATATTGAGCTGGGATTCTGCATCTGGTGGCTGAGCAGCACACGGAACGCTTGGCGCTGCGTCTCGCACGACTGCTCCGCGTACTCGGTCGCCGCGAAGGGCATGTCGTTCGCCAGAGCCCATACTATGACGGGATACCAAGCGGGATACGAGGCCAGTCCTGCGTTGAGCGCAACGAGCGCGTCCGGGTAGGGCTGTGGTCCGCCATACTTCGAGAGAACGGATGGCGACCACACCTCGGTGCTCAGAAATATCGCGATCTTGCCGGATCCCGACTCCTCTGGTGCGGTATAGGTGTATACGGGACGCAGTGGGCTTTCTAGCACAGCGGCAGCAATCGATTTCGGCTTCGCCTTCGCTGCAGCGAGCAGCTTTTTGACTGATGGGCCGAAAACTATCATCTTGATGTCGTACAATGGCAGCAGCAAAGCGAGTTCTGAGAACCTTCGACAGATGGCAGTGAGATTCGTGGACCCACACCGTGCAAACAAAGACGTACAGAGGTAAGAAGTTGAGCTCTTGCTCTGCACCGATCAAGTGAACCGTCAGAGGGACGGGTTCTTGGTCGGACGAGCCTTTCTTCGGGTCCGCGACCTTCAAGACCTCCGTCAATAGCCAGTAGACAGATATTGGGAACGCCATCAGGAGCGCCGCAGGCGACTCCTTCGGCAGCCGCCTCCACTTGTACCACGCGTCCCAGTCCTTGATCTCGACTTTCGAAGCCAAGCGCGGCGGCTCCCACATCGACGAAAAATGATGGAAGGGGATGAGCTCCGGTTCAAGCATCCAGCCGTCCCTGTCGGTGAGGTGCTTTGCGCCGAGCAGGTCGGCGCCCTCGAGATGCTCGTTCATCTCCATCATTGCACGCATCCTCGCCTCAGGCGATATCGTCCTCTGGTCTGCACCGTCAAGGTCATGGGGCAGAGTCCCGTCTTGATGGCTCCAGAAGCCGAACCCGGTGCCCCCGAGGACCTTGAAGCGCCCTCTGGCGTGGTCCTCGCTGAACGACCCGCACTTCTCGACACGGCCCCACGGAAACTGCGCCAAAATGGCCTTGTGATCGTCGAACCGCTTCCTATGTCGCTATATGCGCGGCAAACACGCGCGGGTGTCAACGTCAAGACGCTGAGTGACCCGGAGGTACTCACCTGATTATCCTTGCATAGCTTTGAGTGCGACGGGGCCCCCGGAACCTGGCCTCGCTTCCAGTTGGCGGTCGCGCACTGCAGCGCGTACATTGACGAGACGACGAGGTGAGTAAATCGGGCTTAACACGACGGACAGCCACGCACCTCCTTGCTGCAATAGATAGGAGCCTTGCAAGCGCTACACGTGAGCGGTTTGCCCTTGATCACTTTCTCGCAGAATATACACTGTTCCGGAATCTCGAAGTCAAAGTCCGTAGGTTTGAAATCTGGTTGCTGCTCCGCGTGCACGAGCTCTTGCGCCTCGCGCGTGGTCTTTTCAAAGTAATTGACGCGACTGGAATTCATTCTACGGTAGATAGCTTCGAGAAGCAGTTGGATACGACTGTACATAACAAGCTGGATGCATACTCACCTAAAACGAAAAGGAGAGGGATTGGCTTGGTGTTGCAACGACTTGGAGTTGCGCGCGTTCCAGCTTCAGTGGTATCGACAAGCTATTGGCCTTGCAGGATAGTCGAAAAGGGGAAGGCAAACAATTGTGCGCGAAAACGTGGTGGGCTTGTGGCTAGGCAGCAGCTGAAGACAGACGGGGTGAAGCAACGAGGAGTGCATTTGGCTTAAGTTCTGGTACGTCTCCGGAGTTTGAATATTCGTGCCGCACGTGACGACTCGCGTGGGGACGTTCGCGTCGATGGCTCGCGTTTGGGAGCTCTAAAGGTAGGGGAAAATACATGTTAATGTTTAACAGGCATTGGAAAATATGCTTGATTTTTCTAACGGAGAACCAGCAGATCAATACCTTACGACGATGCAGGTCCCTTAGGATCTTGGGGCGTGCAAGGGGGCCAGCCTGCTAGGCCGGAATGCGCTCCGCTACCGCCCCCACTCACGCCTGTATCCCAAACTTCCATAGAGACTGCACACTTTCAGGCTTAGAGAGCGAGAGCAGCCGCTTAGACGTCTCCTGTGACACAACATCTGCCTCGGGCACCTTCTAAGTACTGGCATGTCCTGAAGAACGATTCATATCAACAAACACGACAGATACTGATAACAAATAATACGCACTGTATACATCATAAATGACGCCTTTGGGGCTCTACGCTCTCGAGTATTCACTTGCAGCGTTCAGGCGTACTTTGTGAGATCGAAACGAGGGTGAGGAAACGCTTGGCAAAAACACTTCACAGACATGAATCTGAAGATAAACGATGACCTCCGTTCGCGAGCCTGCTCCTCCGGCAGACCGAACACCGTTGCACCGTTTCCTTGTCCGAGGCGACGTTGGACCCCTGTTATGACATGTCACCGTCGCTGGCAAGCTGCAAGAACGGCCGACCCGGCGCTTCAAGGACGCGGATCCAAATGTGGCGGCCACGTGGCCTGTTACACTTGAAAAGTCGCGTCGCGATGGAGACGCGACGGTCCTGGCGGAGGGTGGATTTAGCGTCCGCAGGCATGTCTCCGAGTCTAGTTCCATGATTTGCAGGAGGGTTTGACCCGTCGCAGCCGATGTGTGTCGCCATTGGCGAAGCGGGAGGGTCGATGTTTGGCGGGAGTGCGTGAAGAGCGTGCAATCAACGGGAACAATAAAGCTGGGGTGAAAACGCGGATATATACGAGTGTGAGCACCGGAGGACCTCATGGGCGTGTCGACCGTTCCTGAGCCGTCCGGTGTGTCGCGCTGGGCCTCCTGTCTTGTTTCTCATTGCCCAGGGAAGATCGTCGCTAATGCGGAGAGCAGCAAGATGTCTTGGACGACAGCGCCACGTTCTACCAGCGCAAAGACGCTCTGTGCCGGACGCTCTTCGTCGCCGTGTACCCTCGCGTACAAGCGTACATACAACGACGGTCTCCGTCGTCCATTACGTTCGCCGTTTGCCCCTGAGGATATTTATCCTGGATTGTCGCCGATTTTTCGTCATTCCGAGTGATCCGCGCACTAGTGTAAATTCCCGGCATCGCGGTTGGTCCACATGTCGCGCTGATGGCTTGGGATAAACGGCGGTAGCTGCCAAGGACGGGTGTGCCCTTGTGCGTGACTCGTACGATCCCGCGCGGCCGCCAGGCACGCCCGTCGAGGGCCCCCGACGCAATCACACGCGTCCTCTGAAACGACCCCAGACATGGAGGCAAAAAATACCACATATTTGCGTGCGAAAGGGGGCAGAGGGCAGGACCTAAAAACGCCGAGAGTGCGCCTCGGCCGCGAGTTTTGCCTTTTCGGGAGGAGGATTGCAAGGTTTGATGGGATCGTTGGGAAAGATCTCCGCGACTTAAAAGTCACCCCCTCGCTTGTTGTTCGAATCTTTCACGTTGCTCCCATTCCCCTCCCGCTCGCTGCACGCTACGATGCGCTTCACACTCGCTGCCCTCGCCCTCTTGCCCGCCTCTGCGCTCGGTATGTGCACCGTCACAGCCGGTTACCGTGTATTTACGTATTTACAGCTGCCATCGACATCATTGGCCCATCTGATACCTCATACTGGTGCGTGCCTTCCCGATTTCAAGCCTCACAAGTCTAAGTTGCTTCTCTTTGACAGGGTACAGAACACATCGAACGTCATCACCTGGACCTACACTCCAGGCGACCCGTCTCCAGTCGACATCGTCGTCATTAACGCGGAAAACGCGACTCTGAACGGAGACTTCTCGATTGATCGCTTCGTCGATGTGTCGGACCAGGTGCGCCAGGCTTTGTTGTTGCGATGGGCCACATACTGACAGCCACTAGCATCTTACCGTGACGAACGTCACGTTGAAGGTCGGCGGCAGCTACGCAGTCATGTTCGTGAACCCCAAGAACATGTCGGAGACATATGCTCTTAGCAACACGTTCGCGGTTAGAGCGCCAGGCAGTGAGTTCCTCTGTTCTCTTCCCAGTGTTGCTGCAGAACGGGCCAGTGCGCGATTTGTATCCCGCGCTCATCGCGGCACAGTGCGCTTTTCTCTTTTCACGTCTCTCGTTGTGTGGAGGCCCCCAAAATTCTCGGATAACACAGCTCGTGCAACCTCAGCGAGTCTGGGGTGACGCAGGTTTACTTCCGACGGCGCGTGCTTATTCATTGGGGGTCATCTCGATGACCCCGACCCTGCTGTGATACTGTTATCTACACACGATATATTGACGTCTTTTTTCAGCGGCACCAGCACCCCCTCCGGTCGCGCCCAACAACACACTGGTCAACGGTACAAGCACGAGCCTGAACACCACGTCCTCGGGCAGCTCGTCAGGCGCTCCTGCGCCAACAGGACCGTCAAAGCCTATCCCCACCCCGCCCAACGGCGCAATGAGCACGTTCGGTGCGAACAGCGTGTTTACGCTGATCGCGGCGTGCAGCGTCGCGTCCCTCACGGCCCTCCTGCTCTAGGCTGCTGGCAGTGGGGCAAGTGCTCCCGCGCCCGCCGATACCCGCGCTCCTTGTGCTCTCCGCCATACCCATCGCTCGCAGCTATCCGACACCCATTTCGCCCGGCTCGCAGCCATTTCGTGCTAGCAACTATCCGTCTCGTCTCGAAACCAACACTCGTCTCCAATGTCCCGAGTCCCCTTCCCATCATTACCCCACCCGCTCCTTGCCCTTAATCAACCGTCCTGGTGTCGTTGGTCCTGCATTAATATATTGGGTTCCCGGCACGTCGTCGCTTACCCTGCCCACTCTGGTGGCAGTCTGTATACATACCTACCACCGTAGTCGCTCCCTGGGGTTTTTGTTGTGTTAATACAGCCAATCGTTCACCGCCGTCCTGTTGCCGTCTACATCTCTACACCTCTACTCTGTTTCCTTTCCTTTCTTTCTCTCTTTGTGTCTCCCGGTCTCATCTCCTCTCATCTTGTATCTATCAGGTTCTCTGCGATGCGACGCCGCTCCGAGCAGATCGTGCTCTTTGTCCCCCAGGCTCCGAGTGCTTTGGGAATTTTGTCTGAGGATCGCTGCTACGCTGACAAAGACGTGATGGGATCGGTGATCGAGGCGCCGAGCGCCCCTTTGCAGAGACTGCAGGGCGCGCTCTCTGTACTCACCACCACGTCGCGCCTTACATGTTATCCAACTGAGACACAGAGGCTAGAATCGACAAACGGTAGTTGGGTAATCTGGTGGCACTCCGTGTCTGCTTTTCTGCTATCTCATCGTCTCCCTGAATCACGGACCCTCCTGTCCAACACGACGCGATCTTGTTGGTGCTCTCTCGGCTTTGATTCTGACCAGGACATGACCACAGTGGTCTCTCAACTTCCACTAAGATACTCCGGCGCGCACAGCCTGACATCACGCGCCCCGGTCGTTGGTCCGACCGTCGCGTTGTTACTGCACGCATGTTGCCACGACAGGACCTTTGCGCGCCACTCCGCGTGCTCGCGTCAAACGGAAGAGATACGGTCCCTGAGGAGGGCAGCTGTTGATTGTCAGGTGCGTATACGCATTTCTGCTTTCCGAGTGATGTTAATTCGTTGTCTGTCGCGTCGGTGGCTAGTCAGTGCAAAGACAGGCGACGCGCCAAACGTGGTCGTTTCACCGACCAACACTGAAGTCGTGTGCTCTCGACTATCGAGCCCGCAGGTCTCAACCTTCACGGTATGTGATGCTGTATACGTGCAACAAGGCGTAATTATCGCTAGCGTTCTGAAGGATTGTCATATGCTGCGCGTGACACTATCCAAACGTGTAGGTCCACTTGATTCAGGTGACACGCACGCTGCGTATCGGCTTACCGCTTGAACACTCAGATTTTGCACACAAGGTTGCAAGTCATCCAGCGAAGCAAGGCTTCTTGTCGATCGTATATCTGATGTTCTCCCTCACCAACTCGAAATCTCCAGACAAGTATTCACGACGTCAGGCGAGCAAAAATCTGTGCCTCTCGTACTCTCACATGTGATTGTACTCTCTTCACTGGTCGCTCAGACGCGTCGCACAAGCTCTGCGGTCTGCGTGGCACTGCCAGCGACGACGAACCCCGCCACTCCGCCAAGCCACGTCCAATTCCGACCCTCGCAACCTTCTCGGATGTAAGCGACAACAACAGCGCGAACCGAGGCCCAATTCTCCCGGGACTTTCCCATTGACGACGAATCCTGTTCGACGGTCGCAGTAGCCATTCAATGCAGAAGCGAGTACGTAGGACGCGACGATCTGGCCTGGCCCTGGAACTACATCCATCGAAAACGTGGACACCCTCACACTTGGTCGACGTTTCCACTGGTCAAATGCGCCTGGAGGTCAGCTTTAGGGGTCCAAATGTACCGGACGATTGACCGACACACGAGCCATCACGAAAGAAACATGAGCAAAATTCCGAATATCAGTAGTCATCCAAGCGCTGCACCCACACCACTCCGCGGCGTTTCCGATCAGACGTCTAGCGGGCGCGGTTCTTTCCGAGTAGTCCACAGTGCCGATTTTCTGTCCTTTTGCACAATTCGTGTCGCTTCCGTTCGCTATTCGGAGGACAACAGCTGGAAAACGCTTCACATGGGCAGCGCAGCGGAGGTATTCCGATATGGACCAGGTTTGCAAAGAGAGTTGCCCCAGAGATGCCGAGGCCCGGCACGGATGGTCCGTGCGTAGTGAGTTTGGCCGTGCTTGGCCTCTTCTCACGTGGCTCCCTTATAATCACGCTTTTCGCCCTCGTGCTCCCTCGTGACCTTTCCCAGAACCCCCGTGATCTCCTCGTGAGCTACACGTCGAGCCCATCGCGCACACCAGCGAGCGCGACATCGTCGTATCTTGGGCACACAACGGCCAGAATTCACTTGCTTGGATTGATTCAATTTTCTTGGGGCTCGTCGCTCGCCGCGCTTGTAATCTAGGAGCTCACCGGCGACTCGTGTCTCGCAAATTACTTGTCTGATCTCAAAGCAATGGCGACTACTCAGGCGTCCCAACACGAACCTAACGCTTCGCACGGCACCCAAGCTGGTGCACCATCAGCCGCACCTGCTGCGCCAGCATTATCTAGCAGTCAAGAGGGGCAACCGGTCCCCCTGGGTCAGGACCAGGTTTTGGCGATCTTGAAGACGATTCCAGGGCTGTATCGAGTGAGTACATGAGTCTTCTATCGCACAGATCCCCCGTTCTCCCCATTTTTTGAGCGCCGTTGTGCGTGCCGTCCGCTCGTTTTCATCGCTCCTTCGCCACATTACACGTGATCGACGACACGGTCACGTTCGCGCTGATCACGCAGCCGATCCTGATTATGTTCTGGGTCGATAAAAAGGTCGATGGTACCATGAGTGTCCGTCGCTAACATGACTTTCGATTTTCAGCAGCAAGGCGACCAAAAAGACTCTGTCGCCGCAGAGACATTGTCGAACCTATCGCAGGGCGTCACGCCGTATCAGCACATGCCGCCTCCCGGAGTCATGTATCAACACTACCAGAACATGGAGCCCGGCCCCTCGTCGCATCCTCGAGGTCCGCCCAACATGGGGCAGGCTCCGCATAGCATGCAGGTGCCGGCTCCTCCGCCGGCTCCTGGCCAGCGATCTCCGGACGGAGACGACGACGGGCATGGTGGAGATGGTCAGGATGGGGAAGGATCGTCGCCCTCACAGGAGGACAAGAAGGGAAACCGGAGAAACGGACGGAGTGCGACGATGACGAATGACGAGTGGACGCGGCAGCGGAAGGACAATCACAAAGAGGTCGAGCGCAGGCGGCGGGGGAACATCAACGAGGGTATCAACGAGCTCGGGCGGATCGTGCCCAACGGGTCAGGCGAGAAAGCCAAGGGCGCGATCCTCTCGCGCGCCGTGCAGTACATCCATCACCTCAAGGAGAACGAGGCGCGCAATATCGAGAAGTGGACGCTCGAGAAGTTGCTCATGGATCAGGCGATGGGCGACCTGCAGGCGCAGCTCGAGGAGATGAAGCGCATGTGGGAGGAAGAGCGCAACCTGCGCGAGCGCGCAGAGGCCGAGCTCCAGGTGCTCAAGGGCCTGCGGGGTGATGAGACCAAAGCAGGCGAGGCAAGAGAGGGCACAGGGGAGGGCGACAAACGGCCGGGCTCAGCGTCGCCAGAAGGCGGTAGCAAGGCGTCGCCAAAGCGCGCAATTGAGGAGGTGGAGAAGGAGCACAACAACAGCGACCACGAGAAGGAGGAACGCGCAAAGCGCACACGTGTTGCGTAGCCTTCCCCGTTTTGCGGCAATATCGCATATTCGATGTAGCATAATGTTCTGGTCTTGCTTTGGAGCGCTCTACGCACCACGCCGTTGTATTTTGGCTTGCAGGTCTATTTTTTTCCCTGCTCGGATGGGATTCAACTCTGTCCGGCAGAGTACACAGGGCTCTACCATGTAATTCTACCTCTCATTCGCGGAAAATGGAAATGCACCTAATACTGTATCAATTTCATCGAGAGCACGAATCGACGACCAGGATGGAGGAGAAAACGTGACATATCATCACAGGCAGCGTGTTTCGTTCAAGAATCGATGGTACGCAGACTCAGTGAACTTCAGGATCACAATCGATGGACCGTCTAATCCGAGTCGTCGAGCTCCGCAGCCAAATCCTTCTCGTCTAAAAGGCAATCTGCGTACGCCTGCAAGATATCGTCAGCTGGAGTTCCGCAGTGACTGCTGGAGACGGACATTGAGCTCATCCTCAGGAATGACATCCGTTACAATGGGATTCGCCGGAGGCACGCTTTTCTTCTGCGATGCGCCGTTCGTATGTGTTTGAGATGCACGTGGCTGGCTTGCGCGAGGAGGCGGTGCGCTTGGGTCCTGCGGCACGCGGCCCTCGGGATGCACCCAAGGTAGCGTCTGTGCCTCAGCCTCAACATATGTTGGCATTGTGGGTGCGAGCCGTGAGGGACTCGCCTGCTGAGAAGGCATGCCCTTCGCCGGGCGAAACGTAGGACGCTTCGGAGTCACTGGCGGTGCTTGAGATGCTGGTCGACGCTCTGGCTTGGGCTCAGGCTGAGGTTCAGGCTCTAACTCGGGCGCCGACTCCCACTCATATTCTGTTTCGGGCGAGTCTTCTGCAGGATCAGTATCCATCGGCGCAGGCGCTGCATGTTCTGTTTCGAGCTCTTCTGCAGGATCAGTGTCCATCGGCGTAGGCACCGTCTCCGTCTCTGGCGGCGGCACGTCGATGACGGCCGGAGGAACGACCACGATGTCGTCCGCATCGTCGCCGGCATGTATGCGGTCCAAGGTTGCCTCTTCGAGCGCGTTCCAGTCGCGCTCGGGCACAACGGACATCCAGCAGCCCTGGTTCGCGAGCTGGTCTGCGTGCTCGTTGCCGTCTATGCCCTGGTGGCCATACACATGCTCAAAGGTAACCTGCACGGTGGAGCAGTGGTTCGGTCAGCTTGGTACATCGTTTGACTTGTTATACAAGACTGACTGGTTGGCCTCGGCATGCGCGCTCCGTCATGAGCGCGTCAAGATACTTGATCAGTGGGGCGTTCTTTACCGGCTCTCCCTTGGAGGTTTTGAAGTTTCGCTTGCGCCACCCGGGAAGCCATTCTCCAATGCCTGGAGGCTCTATGAGAAAGCAGCCTAGAAAAAACTGGACATGCATGCACACATTTGATGCTGTATTGTGAGTCTGTCTTGATCAGAACAGGTACCTTGTCTTTGGGCGCCGTCTCGAGAATTCGAGTGATAGCCTGAACATGCGAAGAGGTAAGACACAACCAGATCACCGCGATCGTCTCTGAAAACAGCTGAACGTACTATCAATTCTGCGCGATTATTCGTCTGATCTCCTGGGCATCGCTCCGCGAGGTTCCTAGCACCAAGCTCAGTGGCATGTCATGAATTTTCGCAATGCTCACACGTACCGTGGATCGCCGGGGCCCCAGTATACACCCAACCCTGCGACACAGTTAGGTTTCCCGTTATTTTTGCAGGCACCATCACAGTACACGACCAGCACATCGGAGCGCGATGACGTCCCTGCGCCAAATTTCGTCGCGTCGGAATCTTTTCCCTTGCCCTTTAAACCTCTTGAAGCTTGCATGGATTGATGTCTATGCGATATCAGATACATCTCAATCAAGAGTAAGAGAAAAGACGCGCCTTGGCAGGCTCGCCGTCGGGCTTGCCGACTCAGCGGGAAATGCAGAAGTATCTATGACCGCGCCGGGATTGTGAGTCTTGATGTACGTCTCTGCGTCTGACACTGTATAAAATTTCTTGAATTTGGCACCGTTGTATCCCTTGGTCTCATGTTCACATTCATCCCTGCACTCAGTGGGTTAGACTATAAGGCTCCATACTCGACGGCGGGGTGGAGATGCAACTTGATCGCGTTTCTCGGTCACAGTGGCATTGCACGTACCATGTTGCGTAGATCCCCGGTTTCGTACCCTTCGCTACAGCATAGAAGGCTGGTGTCTTGCTGGCTTTTGGCATCCTGAGGAATTGCGGGAGATGATTTAGACGGTGTCGATATTGCGAACTCGACGCGCTCGATATTGATCGAAGCGCGAGCTGGGAGCGCAGATAACCTGCCAGTCTTGAACTTACTCGCTCGAGCTATTATTTTTGGGACAACGCAAGAATGTGGTGGTCGTTGGTGTGAGAGAGAGAAGAGAGAGCAAGGAAGGAGGACACCTTGCTGCTCACTTACGTAATACCGTCACTTTCGCCGCTCTCAGCTGCGCGCTCACAGCCCACAGCCTCTCCCTCTTCCTCTCACTCTCAACCTTCCACAGTCATTGTCAAAGTGCCGTACTGGACCGTCAAAAATATCGCAGGTCTGTTCGAGTAGCTACAGCCACTCAAAACTTTGCTTTATCACGATCAGAAGCGGAGCTGTACGAAGTTTCTACAAGCAGATTTCAACCTCGTGAGTTGTATTCTAAGCTCGGGTATGCAGCGTGCAGGCTTAAACTCCCGTGCGATGGCCACACAGCTCAGAATGATTCAGTTCGAGGACGCGATCCCTTGGCAAAACTTCTCCATGAACTGTTGCCAGCAAACACGCGGACAATATTGCAATTTTTGGGCCATTTACACGTGATGCACGACGCGGTCACGTTTGTGCTATAAAAGGGCCGATGATTCGCTGGTTCTCGCGTAATCCCAGGTCGCCAACTTGCCGCCACAGAGTCCTCAGAACCTTCCCGCATCCTCCCGCATCCTAACCAGCGTACATGTACACCGCCTGGTCATTCAACACCCAGCCGTCGACAATCGGCGTAACCGAAGACGACGCTCGTCCTCCATTGCCACCCATGCAAGACCACTGGACGCCGAGCGAAATGCATTACTATTCGCCGACGCCGAGCGTCACAGAGCAGCCGACGTGGACTACGATCGAGGACGAGCAGCTCAGCGCAGCGAATGAGGATGAACTCGACTCTCCTCCCAGTACACAGCCGCGACAACAAGACACAACGAGATCCAAACAGCGTGATAACAGGCGTTTGGCGTTGATGCGAATGGACGACGCGTCGCTGCAGCGCTACAGAGACGACAGGAAGGAAGTCGAGCGCCGGCGGCGAGAGAATATCGCCGACGGTATCAAGCAGCTCGAGCAGCTTCTTCCGGATGGCGGGGATGGCAAAGAATCCAAGGCCTCAGTCGTTGCGCAGGCTGCCCAGTACATCAAGGCTCTTGAAGAGGAGGATGCCATCAATATGGAGAAGTGGGCCCTGGAGAAATTACTTATGGACCGAGCGACGGAGGACCTACGCACGCGGGTTGTGGCAATGAAGTGCCTGTGGGAGGTGGAACGTAGGGAACGCGAGCGCGCCGAGGCTGAAACTGCCGCGCTCAGGAGTTCACGAAATCACACTGCGGCGACAACTCCTGAAACCACGGTCCATTCTTAGAGGACGACAGGAACTTCAAACCTTTGCAAGTCACGACATCGCCTATTAGCTGGAGGGGTGCTGTGTCCCAAATGCCCGCGCGCCGCGTATCCAGTCGTGATGCAAACGTGTTATAATTCGGCATACTACTATTTATATTTGAGCCTTCCGGCCTCGTATGTCACAACTAGCATTGAAGCTACTAGAAATGCGTAAAATTTGCTTTGAATTATGCAAGTGGCATGGCGGCCATCGCGACCTCGGCGCTAAACAAGCCACGCGCGAAATCATGCGGCCCGGGCCGCCCCTCTTGAACGTGAATTGTTTTGCACCTATGTTCGCGAAGCACGTACCTACCCTGCGAACAACTCCTCTTCCCATCTTGTTCCAAGATCTGCGACCGACGTGGTCCTCGCGAACGCCTCAAGCCGACATGAATTACGAGATATCCCTTCAACCTCATCGCATGGTTCGACCTTTTTTTTGACCAGTATCGAGGTCATCGGCAACCTAAATCCACGGCTCGATATTCGTACAGACGGATTTATGATCAGACACGGAGAATAAATGACACAATGCCCCTACGGTTCCTTCAATAATCTCAACGCGACTTGAGTTTTAATTCACGCCATGGACAATCTAAAGGCACGTTACTACTCTGTGAGTAACACGATTGCGTGACTCTCATTGAGCTGATAGTTTATGTACATGACAGGTGTTGCTGCTCTGTTACAATTATGCCGCATCTGCTGTCTTCCATTCCTCTACTTGTTCCGAGCGCTATACATAATGCGATTTTCGCTACCATTCTTCTGTCCTCCTTCCTGACAGCCACCTCGCTCTGTGCCATCCTCGTTATCGAAAGCCGCAGCCCACCTCAACTCTCCTCGCATCGAAGAATGGCAGATAGCGAGGTCAATATTGCCATTGGAGAGATCCATAGTGGCTTTCAAGACTGATTGTTTATTTTCGCAGGCAGAACGGGTCCGTTATGTCTCGGATTCGTCCACAGGATGGGCGGCAATTGTCAAGACGGTGACCGGCGTCGACCAGAGCAAAATCCAGGATTGTAAGGATGACATGGACACGCTCCTCGTTTTCATAAGTCCGGTAGTCCTGTGGATACCACTTGAGATGTGCTTATGACGTCCACGTAGGCTGGATTATTTTCCGCTGTTCTCTCCGCCCTCCTCGTAGAATCATACAAGAGTCTTCTACCCACCCAGCCAGACCCAGTCATTCTTCTCCTCACTCGAATTGCTGTCAATACCGAAACTCTCTCTGCAGTAGCCTCAGCGAGCTCCGATCCTCACTCCTTCGATGCTACCTTCACCAGTTCACGCATCTCTGCCATCCGTGTCAACATTCTCTGGTTCGCCAGCCTCGTGATAAGCCTGACTACAGCGTCCTTCAGCATTCTGGTCAAACAATGGCTACGCGAATACCTCGCGATGGACTATACAGCCCCGCAAGCTCGTCTCCGCGCACGACAATTTCGTCATCCAGGGCTCGCTGGCTGGGGCGTCTTCCAGATCGCCGCTATCCTACCGCTCCTCCTCCAAGCTGCGTTGACCCTTTTCCTGCTGGGTCTGTGCTTCTTCACATGGTCCATAGACAGGCGTGTCGGCGAGACGAGTGTTGTATTAGTTGCAGGATGGGGTCTTCTAGTCTCCTCAGCCACACTCGCTCCACTCTTTTCTGCACGATGCCCATACAAGACTACGTTCTTGGCCGATGCACTGAAGACGCTTCGCATCATGTTCCGTAGGCTACGCCGCGCACGTCTCACCAGAACTCTGCATATGTATGATCGAACGGCATCTCCTCACACGCCAACTTTCGAGGAGGAGGATGTTGTCAACAAAACGGACGACGAGCTACAATTACTAGAGCAAGTGGACATCTTCCTGTTGGACGACAACGTGCTCGCAACATCCATAAATGATTCCCTCCGCCAATACGTCACTAGAGCCGAAGCCATAATGCATTTTGTCTCGAACGCAATCAACCGTCGCTTGAAGATCAAGGGATCGGCGCCCGACACGGTGGACCGCGTTTTTGACCTCCGTTCGCTGAGTCGACAGGGATGGACAGCGATCATCGATATCACATCATACCTCCTTCACCACCATCTGACCCATACGTCCGCTGGCGGTCTTCCGTGGCTACAAAGCGCGCTCAGCGTCCTCCTATCATCGTCCGAGTTCCCTTTGACTCCCAGTGCCATCCAAGCTCTCGCTATCGCTTTGAATGTTCGCTCGCGCGAGCACACACTCTACCTCATCATTGAGTGTACTTGTCGTTGGATCACAGGCGACAGTCAATTGCCGTCCTCAGCACAGACACTATCCCACGCGTTACAACAACTCGTCCCAGTCTTCAGAGAGCTCGAACCCGCCGGCATCGAATTCGCCCTGCTTCAAATACTGTTTGCTTCAGTATGTGAACTCCGGGGATGCGAACATGAGAAAGACCTGCCACATTTCCTTCACAGACATGCCGGTCGCGACATTACGCGGGTCGCGATCTTAATCATGGTGGATAGCATCCGTCGCGAGATAAGCCTGGACACTCCCTCTAATGTGTACGCGCAAGACTGGACCTCCCCAAATGCCACCTTCCTTCGCGCTCTTCTATCTTGCAAGGTACCAGCGAGCTCTAGGCATGAGGTGAATGCCCTCATTTCTACATTACTCTGCGGCGAAGGTGCAAGAACGATGACGCTACTCCACGTCATCGCGGTCTCCGACCGTCGACGATCATTGGGGTCTCATGCTCTTGAGGTCTTCACAAATGTCATCCGTAATGCATTGCCATATGGTAAGCTGGACCCAATTGTCAGTGTTATCCTCGAAGCTCACCAGACATCAGAGTACAATGCAATTGTGGAGAACCTCATCCTGGTGACGACGAAGTACCTTCAAGGCGACTATCCATCCCAGATCATGAACATTATCCATCCCGTCAGATTGTGTCTGCTCACTCTATCTATGCGAAGCGCAAAATTTGTAGGTGTTGACGCAGAGATGATGTCCCATTGGGAAGAATTATGGAAGCAGGTGGCATTGGTTGTACAGAATTACAAGGAAAAAGATGACACACTCACCGAAGACGTATGCGTTCACGATCTCGCATGGGAATGCCTGAAAATTCTCAGGAGCGCCGACATGCAACCGAATGGGGCGTATCTGCGCCGTGTTCATGACACACTCAACCAGATTTTGGCCACCACAATGCCACCGCCGCAGAACGTAGACGTGCGTATCGTTTTGTCGTACCTCAAATTTATTCTGCCTCTCACCTTGCATGCAATTTGTCAGTTCCAATCTACACCCTCAAGTGCGCGCTCCTCGTCGCCAACGGGATTCTCCAGAAGCTCCGAGCCTGGCCGGCGTGATAAGCCACTTGATAGTGTCATGGCGGATCCTAATGGACCCGAAAGTCACTTCGGTTACGGACACTCCTACGGAGCGACCTATTATTATCCCCCGCCAGATGGAGTCTCTTACGGCGTGCCCGCCTACATCGGGGGCGGTACCCCTTACTATGGCTCTGGGAACGTACCTGCCTACTTTAGAAACACCTACTCTAAGAGCAACCTTGGCCGCGCCGACAGCAGTACCTCGGGAAGACATAACTCGAGAATTGTTTATACAGGGAGCCACCGCTCAGCAGCAACACCTAATACAAGCACGTACCATAGAAGTAGTCACCATCGTTTTATGAGCGACCCCGGTAATGCGTATAGCGGCTCGGCAGCGAACTCAAGGCCGTATAGCATAACCGGCCCCGCTGACTCGAAAAGCGAGCCCACCTACCTTTACAGAGGCCCGGCTACGTACCCATACGCCGCTCCTTCGTATCCACACCCTACTTCGCACTCGAACCGCCCTGGCTCTCCTCACCCATCCGCCGCCAGACCCAGCTACGACCTCGGTGGCAACGCCACTTTCCCTCCTCAACCTCCCGGTCACTCGAGTCTCCGGCCTCCCTCCTCCAGCCTTTTTGACGGGCGGGATGCACTTCACACTCATCGCCCTGACTCTCTTCCACATGTCATGTTTTCGGGCCAAATTTCTCGTCGAAATGATTCCGGTGTCGTTTCCACTCACTCGGAGATTCGCGCCTCACGCACAAGTTCTTCATCTTCCCACGTCGATACGAATCGGGGTCGCCGATATCCACCGCCTCTCGCCGTGACAGTCGGTTCTCGCGATAGCTCGTCTTCGCGAGATTCTGAAGCTCACACGATACATCTACCTTCTCCCACTTCGTCACAAATTCAGCATGTGTACACACCTCAGCCTTTCTACGCCCAGATGTACGGTGCTGGGCTGTATCAAAATTATTCATCTACTTCAGTTCGACCTTTCATCCATCGACGAGAGCCTGCGTTGAGCCGCCCATTTTCTCCCATCCCTCGACAAGCACCCTCGTTGAACAGTCCGTCTTCTCCATACGTCCTGAAGCGCCCAGGAAGCCCCTCCTCCGCACCTCAAATTAGCCGGTCCGGTCGATCTGCTTCGTTGTAAATCATGACACAGAGCACAAGCCATTATGTATATCGTCCTCTGTCAGTCTTCCAGTGGATGTACTGATTGCTACGACATAGGAAGCTTGCATCTCATAACGACACGTATGAAGAACAAACCAGCACCGCCATAGAAAGAAATTGCGCAAATATTATGAACATAAAGCTAAAATTCGACCTGTGATATCACGGGCTAGATCGAATACAGGTGGCGGAAAGGACTAAGCAGCACAGGTGGCATGAACGTGTGCAGTTCGAAGCAAGGCTCAATATAATCCCATTACTACTACGCAGTTGTGGCCTCCCCGTTGAAAAAACTATCAGGTATCCAGGTCGTCGTAGACGTAAACGTCATGGTAGAAGGGACCACGCATTCCTCTGGGATTTCACCCTGGGCAATCGTCTGGTCGCACGGCGCCCCGTAGTCGTCTCGCTTCTCGGATGTAGCGGACGCCTCAAATTCCTCGAAGCCTAAGAGCCTGTAGCTGAATACAATTTCAGTAATTGGTGCAACAGATTGAATGAATTGCACATACGGGTCCGACGAGTCGTTGATACCGACGTTATTCGTGTCTGGTGAACAACATGTCAAAGGAGGTCCCGCACCTGGAACCTACGCGGCACACTCACAGGAGACTGGGAGCGCACTGACAGCTGCGAAGGCGGAGACGACGCAGGCAAAGAGCAGAGTGGTTGAGAACATTGTGAACGAAAAGCGCTCTTGGTTGAGTGAAGTCGTTGGGTCTGGATTGAATTATGAGGAGATGAGCTGCACGAACTCGCCGACTTATATGAGTACGACGGGTTCACTAATATGTCCTATCCGCGATGTCGTTGTACCGCCTGCGGAAGCAGACGTCGGTGCGGGAGCTACCACTCGTTCGTCGGCAATCCTATTCTGGACTTGGCCGCGCATAGCATATTCGCCTGGCGCTAGCTGTCTGCAGTGTTCAAAGCATGCATGACCACGTGCGACAACGGTTTGTGAGTCAATATTTGATTGTGATGAACGTCACTGCCAGAGTGCATCCGCAGAGTACAGGATGTACAATAGCGGGCAGCAGATTTTGATCTGGACTGGCTAGCATTCTTGCCGTGCGCGTCCAATTACGAGTCGAGCGCCCTCGTCCCCGTCGGTCTAGTGGCCTGGGCGCGGGTTATCAATGTCGTTATCACCGTCATCAGGATCATATTTTTCGTCGTCGTCGTTCATGCTGCCCCCGGTCTGAGTGTGGCGTGAGGCGCCGCCTGGATGCACAACCTTGTGATCGCTGGGGGTGTTCGCGCCATTGTCACCGCTAATAGGCGGGACGTCGGGTAGGGCAATAGGCTCAACAATGACGGGAGCGGCAGGCGCAGACGGACCCGGAGGGGTAGGGAGATCGTGGCCAGCACCAATCTCACCTATGTCAGGAAGTGTAGCGTCGTCAGTGCGTACTCGGTCGTTAAACTCGGAGTGAGCGTAGTCCACAGCTATAATAGCGAGGTTAGCGCGGAATTCGAGTATGTGTATGTCGTATTTGTGGTTGTTGTGCATATTACGGAGGGCGAGGTGGCGTCGACTCGGGAGTGAGTGGTGGGATCCCGACGTACTGATGTCGGCCCGCCTTCCATATGTGGCGGCCCGACTAGTGTCCAGTTTGGTTCGAAATCCGAGAAAGGGTGGGTCTGGGGGAAGAAAGGTCGTCGAATGACCCACCTTTGTCAGTCCGTGCTACCGAGGAAGGGATCCAAATATTCCGTCCCTTTGAAGTTTTAGCGGTCGGAATAAATGAGACGCGTACTGGGTAGTGTCCTGCGAGGCCTGCGGGCAGTCAGTGGTCATTTTACAGTGTCCGATCCTATAGTTAGTTCGTGCGGGGATAGCATAGGGTTCCTTTACTGTCCTCGAGACGTATCGTCGCACATCTGCGCTGTTGAAAGTCGTGGTAAGCCAATGGTCAGCCCCTGCTGAAGATGTAACTCGATAAATCGCCGAACGTGAGCGTCGCCCTACCACGTTGCCAGTACATGCGGTGCCGAGAGTACGGATAGGTGGACGTCGAGGGCAAGGGTCCCATCCGAAGCGTGGGTGGTCTGCGATCGAGCCGGCATCTCGGCATGCCCCCGCTGTGCGCTGTGCTCGCCTGGTCGTCTCGAACTCTCCCATCTCCTCCTCCGTATCAATTTTAGACTCTTGTCATTGGTACTACCAATGATTCGGTCCCACGACATCTGAACCAGTTCCCAGGAGCCGGTAACCGCGAATTTGGCATCTTTCAACCGGTGTAATCCCTCGACTTCTACCGTCTGTTCGGGTAGCTGCCTCAAACGACGACCCCGCCTCATCTATGGGTTCCCACCACCATGCCTTTCCGTACACAACCCGCCATGTCGTCGTCCACCACGGACGAGCTCACTGCCGCTGTATTTGGAGCGGTTGAGTCCCTCTCGGCCGTGCGGAAGGCCAACTTCCTCCTGGACAACGCACTAGAGCTCATCGAAGCTGGAAAGTGAGTCCGTCGTCTCTATTCCTCTGCGGAGATAACTCAGAGGTATCGTTAGATATGGCGAACAAGTCGAGTCGTACTTTGAGGTGTACCTTCGTACGCCGGGGCTGCCGACACAGGATATACAGAGGGCCTTACTGGCTAGGGGTAACGCAAGGCGTATGTCTGGGGAGAAGCTTCTTGCCAAGGCACAACAAGGTGTGTACAGCCCATCTCATTTTCGACTGGGACGCTTGGACTGCTGTGCGCGATGGTGTGAGGTATCACACGAGCCAGCTATAGCTTCAGGCTCGAAAGCCATAGCGGTTGCGCTGGTTCTGTGACCCTGCTTCAGTCCATCTCACAAACGCCTGTGGCTGAGTCTTCTGGAGCTCCCTTCAGACTCGTCACTTGTTGAGGTGCCGAATGCACACGGGAGCTTGGCGGCCCATACGATCAACTGTTTCCGATATTTGCGAACCGCTCGCTCTACGGCAAAGTACACTTCTAAAACGCTTTACAGATTTCCAGGCAGTTGCAAAGCTTGATCCGTCGAATCGTGATCTACAAATGTATCTCCGAAGATCCAACGTGGTATACTCGTCCTGCATACTCTGTACGACAGCGACTGACCGCCAGACAGATCCACTTTGCAGATGAACCAGCATCACATCGTGCACCTCCAGAAGTGTGGGATCGAATAGCTCGCTTTCTGCCTCGCTACCACCTTCGCACATGGCTCTTCGTATCGGCCTTCCACAGGTACGTTGTTCATCTCACATACTCGTGAATCGAACTCACGCTTTTTCAGAAATATCGCCGTTCGCATAATATTCCACACCTTGGATCTCTACTTTGGCGAAGAAGATACCATCGGAAGAGAAAACCTCAATAGAGGGTTAGATATATTTGACAGAGTCAAGGTGGACCCTGAATTCGCGAGCCACGTCAAAATTCTCAGATTGCACTGGGCATACGAGGAAAATGACATGCTCGATATCATGGCTAGTAAGTACCACCATGAAGTGGTGGAACATCAGCTCAACCCATACTGCAGGGATTTTCCGCACAACTCTGCCGTCTTTCCGCGCGCTCAAGGAGTTTGAGTGGATCGGATACCCGGAACTGCGTGCCGAGATGGTCACGGCAGTGCTCAAGAGCCACCGGCATCTGAGCTCGCTCGGGCTGATCGGCTGGCACTTCGACGCCGTCGGGGTGTCGCAGTTCCACAACCTGCGCAAGTTCACTCTGCGCGCGGAGGACGACGACGGGTTCGCGGACATGGGCGAGGTGCGGACGGTGCTGGATAACAACGAGCACACGCTCACGCACCTCACGCTCGGCGCGTATCTCGCGCGCACGCACTCGTGGGATAGCGCGTTCCAGAGCGTGACCATCCGCGGGCTCACGCACCTCGACCTCGTCGACACCCGCATCTCGCACGTCGTGCTCGCGCGCATCGCGCATGCGGACAGCCTGCAGAGCCTGACGCTGCACGGAACATTCGAGGAGCCGACGTCTGCGAGCGTCGTCTTCGGGTCAGACCATATTATCGACGGCCGCCACACGTTCCTCCCACACCTGGAGGCATTCCGCTTCATCATGGTCGGCCACGACGACGAGCTCGGGCTCTTCCAGTCCGTCACACAATTCTTGAAGCAGCGGCCCAAACTGCGTAGGCTCGATCTCGGCAACTGTCCGTGGGAGCTCGTGTACGCCGTGTTGCCCGACCTGGTCGGCCTTCGCGTACTGCGTGTCAGAATCGCCAATTTGAACCAGGGGTTACTCAATAGGCTCGTCAAGTGCCTTCCCCGGGAAATGGTCGCTATCCACCTTTCAACAGCTGTCTCAGATAAATCTCTCGTACGTGTTCCCCTTCCTCATCGATGTCTGCGACAATGCTAATGGTAGTCTAGGATGCATATGCGCCTGCCTTCCGCGTGTTCCACGCGCTGTCCATCCTCCACCTCCACTGCCATGCCTCGCGGCGCCCACAACCAAACCTGCTCTCGGACAAGGACTTCCAGGTGCAGTCCGACCTGTGGGCGTCGAGCGTGCGGTCCGTCGCGATTGCGGTGCCGACGCTCGACTTCGTCGGGTGGCACGGCGAGCACTATGTCATCGTGCGTGGCGGGCAGTACGGCGAGAGTATCGAGCTGAAGGAGCTTCCGACGCGCCGGCGCTTGGACTGCGGCAAGGGCGTTGATCTCGGTACCGAGGACGCGACGTGGCTGGAGCGGAAGGACGTGCCTATGGACTACGAGGTCCCGGGGTTGGAAGCTTGACTTACTTTAATTCTCCGCCTCCCCCTCCGATCTTATAACACAGACCGCCAGCGCAAAAACACGCGCGCTCTGCTTGCTCGAAAGTGTTCAACAGCGTACAATACGGAAGACGGCATATACAAGCTATGGACGTCGTGATTGTCTCTGGCCTGTTGCAGCATCAAGGCATATACGAAAAAGCCTACGCCTTGCCGTAAGTAGTCACTTCTCACATCACCCGTTGTTCAGACGGCCGCGTGTTGTGGTATTGCTCGTTGGGACTGCCGGGAAGACGAGCTAGGTATGGCTGACTCCGTGACCTGGCGAGATCCAGACATGACAGGCACGCCCTCGCAAACAGGTCCAGGTCTCTGGCTACGTGTCGGGAGGCTCGAATAAGTATTCTGTCAAGTGCCTGCATTACCAGCAGACTATTTCTCAGAGATCTACGTCAGCGTCTTCCCGGATTTCGATACAGGCTGGCTACCAGTTGCGGATACCACATATGGCAGTCGGGCCGCCATCGGGACGTCGGGATCCTCCTACCCGCTCCCGCACCTTGCATCAACGCCACTTCGCCCTCCGTAATGCGCACAACAACGACAAACTCGAGAAACACATAAAATGCGGGCACTTCGTAGAAGTTCGCCATCCACACCTTGAACCTCAACACCCATCTACCCACTACTTGACCACCCACATTTTTAACTCAAACCCAAACACAAACATGTTCTCGATGAACACCATCTTCGTCGCGCTTGCCGCGTCTGCTATCCTCTCTGCCGCGGCGCCGGTCGCTCAGCCTGGTAAGTCTAGTCTATCTCCGTCGCCTTGAACGTCGTGCTGACTCCGCTATCACAGCTGTGGACTACGGTCACTCCGAGTTTAATCTCCGAGTGCGCACAGACGATGCCACACTCCCTGACGTCGGTGAGATCGGTGCTGGACACGATCTGCCTAGCCCTCCGTCTGTGCCTGCCGCTCCCGTCCCTGTTGCGCCTATCGCTTTGCCTGATGTCCCACCTACCAGTGGTGGCAAAGGCTCGGATGACTCCAGCGGCCATCAGGTCGCACATCCAGGCGGCGCCGCAAAGCACAGTCACGCTAGTAACCCCCCGAGCGATGACGGCGGCGAATTTGATCCTGACGACGGCGACGATTACTCTGATGCCCCGCCGGAAGGTCATGATGGCGATGAGGACTACGACTAGTACACCGTCCCCTAGCGGGTACATGAACATTAGCTGGCCCCAATCGAAATGCCGCTCCGGGGCATTGAAATATTTTACTGCGTTCTGGTAGCGCTGTTTCCGCTCTATAGTCAGCAATGAGGCCACAAATACATTTACCTTGACCACCAATTCAACATCAGACACCTGTTGGGGGTTGTTATTCAGACGAGAAGCAGGGTTTGCGTGTGAGCCGCGTCCCGTATATAGGAAAATTGTTCGAGAGCTGGATTGAATTTTAGGCTGTCAAGGTGATCAAAATGGCCATGCACATCGATGCGCGTTCGACACTGAGCCTTGTCCAGCGAAAAAAAAACCTATTCTAAAATCTAAAGTCTTGTTTAACTTGTTATGAATTGTTCGAGGATCGTAAATTTAGTGCGACAAAACCAGATCACACCAGGAAGTGCTAAACACTACATCGATAAGCTTGAATATCAGCGGTAGTGTAATGTTTTCGACGATGTGCATCGTGGTGGCAAACAGAGTAATCCCGATGACACGAGGACCTCGAGCCATCACGCGTGTGATCCGGAGGACCCTGAAACCTCCTTTCTCTTCAACATCCTCTACCCTTCAATCCACCGGGGGCAGGACGTCCTCATATCATTGAAGAAGAGGTACGAATTAGTGCCAATGAGCCTTACAATTCAACTCAACGAATTCTGCAGTCAGCCGACTTCACAATCTGTGGGCACCCGGCAAACCTAAGACCTGGCGATATGAGTAGTTCGTGTTTGTCAAGTTTCCTGTCGTACGAGCTCTTCGTTCTTTGGTAGAAGTGATACATTACTGACCCCGCGTTTAGAAACCCGCGAACTTGGGGTGCCCGAAACCGTTGTAACATCACCCAGATGCCGGACCCGACACCCCCAAACCTGTTTCCCGCAGAACTCTTTATCGAGATCTTGGGTAACGTACGAAGCAAACGTGACTTGCACTCGGCCTCCCTGGTGGCTCGTAGCTGGCTTGCTCCCGCACGCGTTCACCTTTTCAAGGCCATCACAATCAAAGGCAGTAGAGACCTCCACGCTTTCTGGTCGTTCCTCTGCCGCTCTCCCGCATTTTCCCCCTTCATTCGGTCCTTGACCATCCGCCGTGGCACACCTGACTATGCTTATATCACTCCAACCACTCTGAATGCCTTTCTTGCAGCCCTACCTTGCCTTCAGGAGCTCAAGCTGTCGTGTGTCGTGTTTGTCTCCGAAGAAGAGCTTTTCAGCGGCTATAACATCGTGTACCCCAATTTTAGAGATGGAGACACGCACACCCTCCGGACCCTCAGCATTCGCATCAATGAAACGGTGGCATGTTCGGCAGCCTCGTTTATCGCGTGCCTTAAATTTTTCACCAATGTTGATGAGCTTTTCATCGCAGGCGTCCCTATAGCCTTCCGCAATTCTCCAAACGCTCTCGAGTTTCTTCGTGCTACTCCTATCTCGACACATCTCAAGATCAGGCACCTCGAATTGAAGGCAACCGGGGACGTCACGTTCTACAGCCGGGTTTTGGCGCAGACCTGTCTGGCTGAGAGTCTCGAGCATTTGTCCTTCAAGTTGCTACCACATGACTACCAGGGCACGGGCTCGGAGTCCGGCTCTAGAGGCGCTATGATACTACTGAGGCTCGCCGCCCCAATCCTCAAGCGTCTTACTCTCTGTCTTACGGATGCCGCCGACCCCACTGGCCACGATCCCCACCTTGAAGAAACGATCCAGCTGAACATGCGGCACGCAATGCACACCCATCTCTCGCTCTTATCCACGTTGCAAACGTTTACGCTATCCATGTCCATCGATTACCGAACTCCTCCGTGGTTCACGTGGCCTCTTGTAATTGCGGCGCTGTCAGAATTGCCTACCACTACCCGCTGCGTAGACCTCAGATTGACCGCGAACCAAGGGTGGTGCACGGACGGCGTCGTCGTGGATGCGCTGGGTCCCGCTTTGCGGCGGCTCACATGCCTACGAGCGGTGGTATTTCGCGGCCAACAGAGATTAAACGGTTGCGATAAATTGGAGATAACAAGTTCCCTCCCAGAGCTGGCGGATGCAGGGATTCTCTACTATGACATGCGTCCAAGAATATGATCGACCAGTACGTGCGACCTATTCTACATCATTGGCTGCTACTGACTTCCAGGGACGTTAGTAATGCTAGGATACAAATCTATATGCGCTGCGGCGACTCTTCCACTTCCCCTGCAAACTCTCGACATCGTGACCTCCCACGAGCTCTGTAGTCCCCTTCTTCTCCCCTTCATCGTTCTTTATCCATGACAGAGATGTGTGCTGTACCCATTCGTGATATAGAATTTATGCTTGTGCCGCGGTTTGCTGACCTCCTGCAACAGAAGGACGAAAAGGAGCGCGATGTATTTGCTAGTTGTATCCTCCCAAAATCACATTTTCTTACCGCACGCTATGCGCTCGCGAGTCGCGACGCCAAGTCAAGAGCTGCTCCTGGCGACGGTGAGTTTCTGGCCATGGTATCAAAAGATTTGACAGTGCAACCTCCTGACCGCAACATTTACAGGGTTATTTCCCCGACTCGCCACCGCTTCGCCTAAGGACTGTCGGTGTTTCCTAAATCGATCCATACCCTAGATCCCCGAATAGGCACGTCGACCAGGACACGATCGGATCAGGATCGACGCTTCGTCGCTTCCGTATCCGCGCAGGCGGTACCGTTCCCCTCAAGTGGCGGGACGCGCGTATTTGTGCTTCCGCCCATATGTCCCCGACGGAATATCCAGATGCCAAGCGGCATTTTGACGGTAGGATCGACAGAGAACTCGCTTTCGTGTATCCGCACCCTGAACAGTGAGGGATTTCTATATAAACCGGGGCTCTCTCAGCGGTTTATGACATCTCATCCATTCACGAACGACTTCACTCAGATCAGAGCGCTTCTCGTTCACTATGGTTGTCATTCGTAGCTTTATCTTTGCCGCCCTCGCCGCCGCCACAGCCGTGCTTGCTCTCCCCGCTCCTGATGGTAAGAATTTGTTTGCCATATCCTCTGATACACTCAAACATAATTGGTTAATTGGTTCATAGACCTCGCTTCACGAAACAACGTTGGTGGCCTGTATATCTATCACAAGAAACCTATGACGCGCAGCAGCAGCATCACCTCTCGTTCCACGCCCACCTGTGAGCTCTCAAGTGCAGGCTAAGAAACGTCTCTTATCTTTGGCGCAGCAGCTACGAGTGGAGCTTTCGCTCGTCGCTCCTGGATTGAGGAATTCTGTAAGTCGCGTAAGCTGTTATAAGATATCAAAGTGACTGATTCATTCTACCGTATACAGCCAACCTCATGCAGCAGGCATGCAGTGCCGGCGCGACTGAGTTCTGTGTGTCCCAGCCTATTCTTCCTCGTGACGATGACGACCTTGGTGATTTCAGTGAGTGATTTTGTGGCCAAACAGCGATAGATCCATGTGTTGAACAGCACTGCAGTCGAGAAGCTCAAGCAAGCATGCGCGGGTGGCGTCCAGCCTGCGTGCCAACTGGTGTAAAATGTGTCTGGATTTTGACAGAGAATATGTAATTCACCAATACTTCCCGCTTGTATATATTCCGCCCGCATTCAGGAATCCAGAGGCAGTCCAGGGTCCGCGTTGTACTTGATATGACAGCGAGCTCGTACTTTCCATGACGAAAATAATGTTCAGAAAAAATGTTCTGACATTTCCATGTCGTTTATATTTTTCATGAATGATATGAGACTAGTTTAAGCCGCTACGGCGGCCCACAGAAAATGAAAGAGCAGTTCGCGGTAGCAGCGAGTAGGGTTTGATGGGAACCGTGCTTACCTAAGCGCCGCTCGTCTTGCCTTAGACGCCTCAACATGTTTTTCAGTCCCGACCACGCGTACGTCAGCACATTTTGGTGTCTATCTCTGTAACAGCATCGCTTTATTATTCTCAGTATCTTTGAGGACACTATCAACAACTTGTCGCGCAAAGCCCGCCAATGAACCGGATCCCTTGTAGGCTTGCTTGCTACAGTTCGCCATAGCGCCCGACTCAAGCTACGCGTACGGATTGAAGTCACTGTCTTGTGAATTAGCCTCCCAGTTGCACATCGAGGGCTTTTTCACTAGACGCACTCTACGGCAGACTATCCAGTGTTCGGACATTCAGGACGCTTCTGACAGGGCGATCGCACCCCGCCACCCATTCATCCTCGCACAGCACAAGGACAGCATTTTCCCTAGGTTAGCCTGAGATATGTGGTTGAACTTCTTCAAACGTCGTGATCCTTGGGCGTGCGAGTCGAAGTACGTGGCCGCTTAACACGGAATCATAGGTCCGATGGGCGTCGCACCCTTTTTGTGTGGTTAGTCGCATCGTTTACATCCTCGCAGCCCCGCAGCAAACACGCCCCAGACTCCGTACAGCAAACTGTTGATCGGTACACACAATGACGCAGCAGGCTGGGAAACCTTGAAGATACTACGCCACCGTTGCTTCAGAGGTATGTTCCTGCAGGAGTCAGAGTCCGACCAAGAACCAAAGACGGTGACTTGTCAAGTTGCCATCTTCTGCGAATTTGTATCGTTGAGCTCTTATACGTGATGCGTTTAGATCGGCTAACCGCGACATAACCGCTGCGCTGTCTTTTTTATGGGTTGTCTGATGGTTTCCTCGTGGCATCCCGTACGACACACTGAAATCAAGTCCGACACAGGGATCACGCATAGAGTCGGTATTTGCACCGTGTCTACGAGGGAGGTCTTTTCAGGTAAAGACCCCACCGCGCCGTCTCTGTTCTGAATTTTCTAGCGCCGCGCAGTACAGGCTCTGCGTTTGATGGAGTCCCCTGCGCTAGAGTCTTGTATCAGCTACATGTCAGGTACGCTGATCAGCTCTATATATATCTTTCTCTGAATGCAGTACCTTTTCTCGAACATTCCTTTTCAGTGTATTCGGAAACAATCACCTCGTTTTTACCACGCTCACGACGGTGCGAACATGTGGTTCCGCCGAGTCATGTCGTGTCCGCAATAACATCATGATCCTGAGAACGAGAATCTGGGATCTATGGTCCTATCATTGCCGTCCCTCATAAAAGCACGACATCTGTTGTCTTGGGATTCCCTTCGCCGCTACGGGCAATACCTTTGTCGAACGATGAGGGCCGCTCTTTCTATCGTCACGCTGCTCGAGCTGTCCGCGGGCGCTCTCGCCGCAAATCTCACACTGTTCCAAGAGTACGCGGGTTCAACGTTTTTCGACGGTTGGCAGTTTTACGGGGACACCACTGCCGGTCTGGAGGCAGGGCCCTGGGCTGGCCGGACGCCGTTCGACGACACCACGTCAGGTGAGACTGATGTTTGCTTGGAATTGGCTATGTCTGAGCACTCTTCACAGGCGACGTGTTCTATATGGGCCGTTTAAATGGAACCAACTTATATCACACCGACTCCACTACTGGCCATGCGTTCCTCAAAGTGGACAACACATCTGTTGTAGCTGATCAGCAGAAGCGACAATCCGTAAGTGGCATCACGCCTACCGCGCCGAATCCGCTATTGACATGACGTGGCAAGCTCAAAATCACTACTAATACTTTCTTCCCAATCGGGACCGTCTGGACGATAGATGTGTTCCATATACCATACGGCTGCTCAGTACGTCTGAAGTCTCTCGCTGACTCAGTGCAAGAGTAACGTTTCATTGGTCTACTAGGTGTGGCCTAGTATATGGACCGCGGGCCAGGGGTGGCCTGCAGGCGGTGAAATAGACATCATCGAAGGCGTGAACAAGGTACAAGCGAATCAAATGGTGTTGCATACACAGGATGGGTCAGGGTGTATAGCCGCTTCCAATGTCACACAGTCAGGCACGGTACTACCTGGGAATTCGGTTTGCACGTCGAATGATGGATGCGCCATCGTAGGTCTATTTGTCCATTGACTCCGTAGCTCGACATCTAACATCGTACCTAGCAAGAAACACAGGCGAAAAGCTATGGACCCGATTTTGCGGCCAACGGCGGAGGCGTATGGGCGGTACAGTACGATGTTTCTGGGGTCTTGTGAGCATATTTGTCTCGAGCGATGTAATAATTACATCTGACACCTTTCCCTATAGTATCTGGTTTTGGCCGGTAAGTTCCGTTCGACGTGTGTCTCATTTATCTGACATTTTCCCCCAGCGTAACCTAGTCCCGGCGTCCATAACAACTGCAACAAATTCCATCGACATTTCGTCTTGGGGTACACCTTCTGCAGCGTGGCCCTCAGCATACTGCGATATCACGAAATTTGTGCTCCAACAACAGCTCATCATTGATATCACTCTTTGTGGGGCTGAGTGCGTCTCCGCTAGAAATCTAGAATCGACCTGACAAAAGTACGACAGCGCTGGGAATCCCGACATCTACTCACAGACGTGTAACGACACTCCGCAAACCCCAACAAACCCGGCAAATCGCTGCGTATGTACATCGTTTGTCACTAAATGCGTCCCTCGACTGACTTCGATTCGCGTATGTGTCGTCCTTTCCCTAGTACGCAGACAATGTTGTCGGACAGGGTACTTCCGACTATGCGACAGCATACTTCGAGCTGGGCGCCATTCGTGCATATGCCGCCAACGGCACTGTTCTCCCATCCTCACAAATACCAGGGGCCACGGTCTCCGGACCCGGCCCCTCCGGTTCAAACACAGCACCCCCGGGCAGCTCGACTCAGACGTCTGCCGGTGCTGGTGCTAGCGATAGCGGAACTTCTGGCGGTACGAATACCAACGCCGCCACCGTGGTCACGCCAAGCTTGCTGGCGTCATTCATTACAGTGGCGGGTCTCTCCGCCTGGATGTTCCAGTGAGGCTGCGACATGACAATGACTCTCCACGTTTGATGAGTCGGTATTTGTTGTGCGCATTTCCCTTATACCCTCCGCTTTTATGATTGCAAATTAACTCTGCTGCTCTGGATGTTCTCGTGCCATTGGAAACCCAGTCTATATGTCTACACTCTTTCATCGCGCGTGCATTTTTCGTATGTGGCGCATGTAATACACATGTTGTTACCATTATATTCCCACCTGAGAGCGAAACTAGTGGCTCTGGGTACGTGCAATCTTTTTCTACGGCTTGACATATCATGGACGTCGTGATGCTCAAGTCACGTACTTATGTCGAGTTGGTCTACAAAAGACGACATCCGAGTCCATCGGACCGCAAGCAAGCATCACGGTGACTTCTCTGACCCTTCACGATTGAGACAATCCCTTCCACCTAGTTATACGTTCTAGACTCGAAGCCTGACCTCTTTCGTTTGCTCTTTCGTCGCGTTCGGGCTCGAACTAGTCAAGTTTCCTCTTATACCAGAATGATCGGCACCGCTTTCTATCGACTTTCGGGTGCACTGATCTTCCTTTCATTCTGGCAGATCCCATCAACGATTCAACCGAACGTCCCTGGGCAACACCAGCGCCTCGCCTAATATAAAGGGTGATGGGCGAAACAACCTTGTGCTCCTGCTGGCAACCTGCTTTCTCCTCACACTTCCGTCTTTCTGAGCTATGAAGGTCGTTCTTTCCGCCACCACACTCGTTTCGTTTGGACTCGCGGCCAAGGCCGCCAACCTCACCCTCGTCCAAGAGTACTCCGGAGCTACTTTTTTCGACAAGTGGAACTTCTACGGCGACACCACCGGTGGTCTGCTGGGGCCGTGGAACGGCTCGCACCCCTACGATGATTCTACTAATGGTGCGCGCGACTAGCTGGTTGTCGTTTTGTGACGCGCTTTGACCACGGTGTTCGTTGCAGGCGATGTCTTCTACATGGGCAGAGCTAACGGATCCAGCCTCTACTCCGTCGACGCGGGTACCGGACACGCGTTCATCAAGGTCGACAACACCAGTGTAGTCCCATACCAACAGAAGCGTGACTCCGTACGTCCCCCCGGCCACTGGCAAGCGCAGGGCATGCAGGTTAAACCTTTACTCCAACAGATCCGTATTTCGACCCAAGACTTCTTCAACCTCGGAACCGTCTGGGTCATCGACGCGTACCACCTACCGTGGGGCTGTTCAGTGCGTCGCGCTCACATCTTCCTGCCTCGCAACCCCGCCATTGACCCCCGCTTTCGTAGGTATGGCCCGGCATCTGGACTTCCGGCATGAAGTGGCCGGACCAGGGCGAAATCGACATTATCGAGGGCGTGAACAAGATGACTTACAACCAGATGGCGCTGCACACCCTCCCCGGATGCACCGCTGGCGCCAACTCTGGCCAGACAGGCTCGGCTGGTCCCAGCGACGATTGCTCGCCCACGTCTGGTTGCACTGTCGTACGCTTTTTGAGTCATCGTACAGTGAATGGGGCGTGTCTGATGTTGTCATGCAGATTGAGAAGCAGCCAAACAGCTACGGCCCCGATTTTGCCACCAATGGGGGAGGTGTTTGGGCCGCGCAGTTTGACACTACCGGTATCAAGTGCGTTGCATTGATTCTGGGCGTCTGACATGTCTGACCCATCTCTAACAGCATCTGGTTCTGGACCGTATGTTTCTCTAATGAGGGTGCCTCCGATCTCTGTTCTGATCTTGTGCATTATAGCGCTCTCAAGTCCCCGCCTCGATTACCACCGCGACCGACTCCATTGATACCTCCACGTGGGGTGCTCCTTCTGCTGCATTCCCGTCCGCGACTTGCGATATGAACAAGTTTTTCGGACCCCAGCAGCTGATCATCGACATCACGCTTTGCGGCGACTGGTCAATAAATATTTACCTTACAGTTCTCGTGTTCATTACTGACATGAACATTGCGTAGGGGTAAGGAACCGTCTGTTTACTCTCAGACTTGTGACGATACACCTACGCTCCCCGCGGGAGCTGACCCCACCGCCCGTTGCGTGCGTACACCATCCTTTTCTTTCCTTGTTCAGCCTTCTTATACGATGACATCTGCAGTACAACGACAATGTTATCAACAACGGCACTTCTGATTACGCCATGGCGTACTTTGAGCTCGGCGCCATTCGCGCGTTCTCTTCCAGCAGCAACCCAACAACATCTGTCCCTGCACTCGCGCCCGGCGCGACTGTCTCGTCTGGTGGCGACACTGGCTCTGTCCCCGGCCAAACCGGCTCTGGAGCTTCTAAGACCGCGGGTGGCGCTAACCCGGGCTCGACGAACGGCGCGAACACGTCGGGTAACAACAGCGGCTCAGGCTCAGGCAACAGCCCTAGTGCAGCCACGATGCTCACGCCCATGTTTGTTACGCCTGCCGCTGCCGTTCTGGCGCTCCTTTCCTGGATGCTCCTCTAAGTCTGAGGCAGCCACGACCCCGGCAGCCTAGACGCACACGCACCCGCTGCACGCACAGACACTTCCCTACGGGTAATTACGAGACTCCCCCTGTGAACTATGAACTTTGTTGGTGTACCCACCGATTATCATTCCAACCCGTGTATCCTTTCGTACAGTCGTTACTAATGTTCAGCTACCGCATTGTTGTACTGCGTCGCATTGTGCTGCCCGCCGGTCGTCTCGTGCCGCGTGAACGCCTCCCAGCACCGTCTATGTTGCGGCTCCAGTTGAATGTTCAAGCCAGATGTTTTCATGTATACACCCTCCCGACTCGAAGTAGCATATAGTAGCATGCGCGGGGCATGCTCGACTGCAATTGATCGGTCGGCACCTCGGCAGATCTCTGGGTTCGTCGCGATCGGGCGAGGATGGCCGTACTTTAAATATTCTTGCGCAGCGTGCACATTGCACGCCCCAGGCAGAGTCTCTCCTTTCTCTTGTTCAGACATCCACCACTAGACTGCTGTCACCGTCCCCTACTTTGTCTACCAGGCCCCGTGCGCCATGCAGCCCGTTCTCGCGTCTCTTACACTCCTTGCACTCGCCCTCCCGGCGCTCTCGGCGACCTTCAACCTCGCGCAGGAGTACGCTGGGTCGACCTGGTTTGACAAGTGGGACTTTTACGGAGACACGGGCATATGGAATGGCACGACGCCTTGGGACAACACAACCGTCGGTGCGCGCCTGGTCTTTTGTGTGGTGATTGCACAAGAGCTGACCCCGAGCAGGCGATGTGTTCTACATGGGCCGCCAGAACGGCTCGAGCCTCGCGTACGTCGACCCCAACTCGGGGCACGCCATCATCAAGGTCGATAATACGACCTTCGTGCCGTTCAACCAGAAGCGAAATTCGGTGCGCTTTACCCCCTCTCCTTCCTACCCCGCACGCCTCATGCTGCTCTAACCCTAGATCCGTCTCACCTCGCACGACTTCTTCAACGTGGGCAGTCTCTGGGTCATGGACCTATACCACTTGCCGTGGGGCTGTTCGGTGCGTTCCCCTCTCCCTGACCTCGCCGGCACCGGCGCTTGGACGCAGCGCTGATTCACATGGCCGGGCAGGTGTGGCCGAGCATCTGGACCAAGGGTGTCAACTGGCCTGACGACGGCGAGATCGATATTATCGAGGGTGTGAACCGCATGACGTTCAACCAGATGGCCCTGCACACGCTCACCGGGTGCACCGCTGCGACCGGCACCAACCAGACCGGTACCGCAGGGCCCGCGGACTGCGCGCCCAAGACCGGCTGCACCGTCAAGGAAAACCAGCCTGGAAGCTACGGCCCAGCGTTCTCGGACAATGGCGGAGGAGTGTGGGCGACGTTGTTCGATACCACTGGTATCTTGTGCGCACATCACTGTCATTGCTAATTTTGGTTTCGACTGATTTTGTGCGCGTGGTCCCTTGCAGCATATGGTTCTGGCCTGTGAGTCACGCGCCTCGTTTTTTTATGCATTTCTGGTGGATTGACAAGTATGGCAGCGCGCTACCGTACCTGCTGGCCTTACAACCGAAAATCAGTCTGTAGACCCGACAACATGGGGCGCGCCATCCGCGTCGTACCCCTCGTCTACCTGCGACATCACCAAGTTCTTTGGGCCCCAGCAGATGATCATTGATATCACGCTGTGTGGAGAATGGGCAGGGCTGCCAAACGTTTACTCACAGACCTGCGGCAGCACTCCTACTCAGGCCGACGCGGCCACACGCTGCGTACGTCTTCTCTTGTTTCTGCATGCTAGGTAACATGCTGATGCTCATGCGCGTTGCCAGTACGTCGATAACGTGATCAACAACGGCACGTCTGACCTCGCGACCGCCTATTTCGACTTCGGCGCCGTCCGTGTGTTTTCCGACACCGCGTCGCCCATCTCGTCTGGCGCGCCATCCCCAACCTCTGCCTCCTCCTCCTCCGGTGGCAGCAGCAGCCCTAGCTCGGCAGCCCCCGGCGCGACGCACACGACGACCAACAACCAGAACACCGGTGGCACCAACGGTGCCGTGCTCACCACGCCGAACCTCGCTGGCGCGCTCATTGCCGGGGTATTTGGCCTGCTTGGCTGGACGCTTCTTTGATTCCGGTGACCGGTCCTTCCAATCTCTCCCTCTATGACCTGATTTGTACTTGACGATGCTAATGCTTGGACTGACAATCGCTCTCTTGACGGACACTTTGCTTCGGCGCACGCAAAAATTGGACTAGAATCCCATTTACGAGTTGTACATCTCATCACCATCGCTTGGTTCCCTTGCCCTGCCATTATACAGTACATCACTTTCCAATACGGACGTTAACTTATGTAGTACTACCATTGTTGTTTGGTGTGTTGTACTTTCCTGTCTTACTATACATTGGGCACCTGTGGTTACCTTTTGGACGTTTCGGCTATTGGGCGCTTGTGTGGCAACAAGGGACCTGACGACGCTTGAACAACGGAGCTTGAAGTCTGCAAGACTCTGCATCATTGGTCGGAACGAATCGCGTATGTTTTAGAATACGTACATCATATCTTGAGCGGGAGCTCGTCATAATAGAGATGCCCCTTCTGAGCTAGTGCCGGGAGGGCCCTCTCGATCGCTCTCTTCTCCTGGTCCTCTAATTTATGCTGGCCGCGAAACACCGCCGCGCGCAGGCGCGTGAACCGCTCGAAAGCGGGACCTAGCGCATCCACGTCAACACCTGTTGTGCACCACCCATGCTCCGCGGTCAGTTCCAGGTCTATACAAGGGACACTGGTGGGCAATGCCGACAGCGCTGCGATGACGAGCGGCCATGCAAACTGCGGGGATGTTTGGACATGTATGGTGAAGGACAGTGCAAACATCCGCAGCGTGGATAAGAGCGGCAGGGAGGCGCGCATTGCGCCCTGCATATTCCGCTGAATTGTTCGTCGGTGGGTTACATCCTGCACGCGCATGCAATCTATGAAATTCGTGAGGCTGAGAGTGACGCGCCTGAGAGTCGGAGCGGCGAGCTTGAGAAGCGTCATAGCGCCTCCAGTGCCGGACTCCGTGCCCCTGAACTCTGAAGGCAACATTTTGAAGGACAAGTGCTCTAGATTCTCCGGCAAGCACGTCCGCGCCAGAGCATTGCAGTAGAACGCGACGTCCCTCGTCGTGTCCAATTTGAGGTGTCTAACCTTTAGCTGCATTGGGCTACCAGCGGCATGAAGTAAATTTGCCGCGCTTGGGGTGGGTTGTAAAGCAGGAAGTACCGGGAATTCGGCGATAAGGAGCTCATCAACATAGGTGAAGAGGTTCAGGCAAGCCATGAACGCGGCCGCTGAACATGCAACCGACCGAGTGGTGCGGATGTTGAGAGTTCGGAGGGTGTATGCATTCCCATCTTTGATACTAGGAAACACGGTGTTGTGCATGCTGAGCAAGTCGTGTTCGGGGAGAAACACCGCGTCTATGAGGTCGAGAGCCTGGAGGCAGGGTAGGTTTGCTAGAAAGGCATTCAGTGTGTTTGGCGAAATAAGGGAGCTGTGGGTAGAGCCACTGCAGATGGTCAAAGACCGGATGAAGGGAAAAATGGCGGGAGAATGGCAAAAGGAGGACCAGAAGATGCGCACGCGGCTACTGCCTCTGAGCGTGATGTCCTTGAACAGGTAAACGCGTGCGGGAGTGAGCCAGCTACGAGCCACCAGAGACGCAGAGCGTAAATCACGGCTACTTTGTACGTAGCCCATGATCTCGATGAAGAGTTCTGGAGGAAGCACTGGGTCGGGAGGTGTCGGCCTCGACACCTGCAAGGGCTCTGAACTCATGTATCTCGTTTCAAGCTTCTGTACACATTCAGAGCAATATATATCGTTAGCAGCCTGATAATATGGCAGATACAGCAGAGCTCTTACGATCGGATGGCACTGGAACTCGTCCAAATATCTAGGCTTGCGGTGAGAGTATCGGAGAGAGAGAGGTGTACGCGGGGGCGTATCATGACACGCACCGCAGCGTTAGTACTAGGCGCCGACGTCAAGTCCGAAGATCGAGACTCGACGTTGATCTTTCTTTCGTACCATGCGCACGCATCACAGAACGGGCACTCAAACCCACAAGAATGGTGTATCCAAGTCTTTCCATGGCTTTTGGAATTTTTATTTATTTAACCGTGCATCAGCTCACAGAAATACTCGACATACTCGACATCGCCTAGTTTCGGGGTCCCCTCTCGACTCGTGTCCCACGACCGGCGCTTCCTACTTATCTTTTCCTCGATCCCTGCTCTGGTCAAAACACGCCTGGATCTGCTCACCGAATCAAATCAGAGTCTACTTTCACCTCAGCGGATATCCATGTAAGTGGATTCTTCTTGTAAGTGCTTCAGTCGTGTCTCACGACTGCGCTTGCGCCCCGATTCTGAGTTTCTTCAATGTCCATGAAGTGTTGGAACAGGCGGGCTGGAAGCTCACCCGCATTTTCCGTGGGAGCTTCGAGATTGAGAACGCGAAAATTCTCGCTGTGCCCGTCCCAATCTGATCTCATAATCGAGAGCCAATATTCCGCTAGTTGAATGTATCTGATCACTTCTTGGACCCCGGTACGTGTGAAAGGCCACTTCTTTTTTCAAATGCCCCGTCGTTCCGACCAGCATCTGAACTTCGGTAGCCAGGTATGCAGTAGCTCGTAGAAGTACTAGATATATTCAACACTTTTCGACCATTCTCGATAAATTGGCGATTTATCGTTGATCATTCGTGTGACTGTCGCGGTCGTGCCGTCACTGCCGTGTCGTGTCACACTCGGCTTGCTTCGACCCGGCGCTTCATGCTTTTCCTCCCTGCCTCGATCCTGAATCCTGAGTTCAAATTCTCGGCACAGTTCTGTGCCACTCGCCCACATAGAAAGCATTATAGGATGAAGATACGAACTCCTGAGAGCAGAGTATCAAAATCTGGTCCTTCACAAGTCCTTCTTCTCGGTGTTGCACCTAGGGCGAGTCCGCATCATGATAAATGTTCCGTCGTCTCATTGACGAGTCATGTACCTTACAGTTGCGAGCTGGCCACGACGCGCCGAACCTGTCGACGGGTCTCAGTACCGGATAGCGACTTACGACGGATCGTGTCACGGATTATATCCACCCGGTCAAGACTGGCAGGATGTTCTCTCATTGCCTCAACACGTTCCAGCCTCGAGGTGCAATTCGGAGGTCCCTAGAATTCAGGTGGCTGTGAGCGGGTGGAATTCCAATTCCTTTCCTTGTGAGTGCTAGTCCTGGAAGCACCGCTATACGTACTAACTACCTGTGTTTGTAGACTGTGATGTAATAGCATTGATGGAATCAGTGCTTTGCGCATCAGGGCTGAACTCTACCCAACCTTGATGTCTCTCTTCCTCGAACGCCGCCACCACGCCTGGTGCCACGCGCGACCAGGTTATCCAGCTATCCTCTCCCGGGAAGATGCTGCCAACTATGGTTTTTTGTGCGCCAGAAATGGCGTTCGGATTACTGCGGGCCCACAGCTATTGGCCCGCGCCCTCGCACACTGATCCTCGAGGCAGGCTATTTCAATCTACTCCCCCGCAGCGGAGGCGCCGAGGAGCAGGCTTGATATAACCCTCGATAGCGAAGCAGCGAGCTCCTTTCGACCTCCCATCGCCTCGTTAGACTTGGCATTGAAGATCAATTGACCTACGAAGAGCTCTGCGACGACCCACACGACCTCTGCACGCCTGGACGCTTCACGAACCCTTTGAACGACCTGGTTGCTTCGGGCGCGCTACTTCCGGATTCCATCGCACTCGTCATCGCTGCGCTGGCTAGCCGATTGACCTACCTCTTCTGCCATCTGTGACGTCTGAGTCGACATGAGAGACGCAGTGGCACTTACCTCTGTCCTCGCGCTGTCCTCCGTGGCGCTCGCAGCGAACTTCTCGCTCGTCGCAGATTACTCGGGGAACGGCTTCTTCGACGAGTGGACGTTCTACGGGAACTACGACAACCTCACGAATGGTGCGTCCTCTCTATCCCGGTACCCTGGTCTTACTGACGTCACTTTGACTCTACCCACTGCAGGCGACGTGATCTACGTCAATCAGACAAACGCGACGAACCTCGCGTACGTCACGCCAAGCGGTACTGCGGTCATCAAAGTCGACAACACGACATTCGTGCCGTACAATGACAAGCGCGACTCGGTGCGCATCACCACGAACGACTACTTTGGCGTCGGTACCGTCTGGGTGATTGACGCGATTCACTTGCCGTTTGGGTGCTCGGTATGTCCATGATCCGAGGCCTATCAAAGCTTCGAGTTACTGGTGATACTGACTGTTGGGAAAGGTATGGCCGAGTATCTGGACGAAGGGCAACGACTGGCCGAATAACGGCGAGATCGACATCATCGAGGGCGTGAACCTTATGACCTACAACCAGATGGCGCTGCACACGCTCGATGGATGCCTCGCTGCGACTGGCACAGACGAAACGGGCACATCTGGCGGGAACAACTGCTCAGTGGCGGCAGGCTGCACGGTGGTGCGTGTTTTTAGTTCGCGTGCGATGATGTGCGCAAGGGTCCTGATGGAGTGTATCATATAATCCTAAGATCGAGACGAAACCGAACAGTTATGGGCAAGCATTCGCAGGAATTGGCGGAGGCGTGTGGGCCACACAGTTCGATGTGACGGGCATCTTGTGCGTCGTATCGTCTCTATCACTTCCTGTTCCATTCTTAACAGTTTACATCTGATACATCGCAGTATCTGGTTTTGGAACGTGCGTACCCATTCTCCATTTCCGCGCTCCAGGCTGCTTACCAGATGTATCATTCTGAACATATGCAGCGCGCGGACATCCCACCGTCGGTTACAACCGCGACAGACTCCTTGGACATCTCGACATGGGGTCCACCGTCCGCGGCGTACTCCGCATCGACATGCAACATTCCCCAATTCTTCGGCGCACAACAGCTCGTGCTCGATATCACGCTGTGCGGTGACTGGTCAGTCTCCTGCATCTATCATGATTGACGGTATCTTGGTCTCACACTGACTTGACCGATCTCACGCAGGGCTGGTGTGGCGTCTGTATATCAATCAACGTGCGGCGGCGACGGCACGGCGACCGCATGCGTACGTGCATCGAATCGTCTTCCCTGTCCCCACACTGATAACAGTACTTTTTGCATAGTACCTCAATAATGTCATCAACAACGGCACGCCACAATACGCCGACGCGTACTTCGAGCTCAACTACATCCGCGCGTTCTCGCTCAACGCCAGCAGCGTCGTCGACTCGAACGGGAACCCCGTGTCGTCGGGCGGCGCGAGCGCGAGCCTGCCGCTGACCACGTCCGCGGGGCCGAGCCCCAGTGGTGTGGGCAACACCGGCACCAACACCGGAACCGACACCAACGCTGCACGCGCGATGCTGCCCGTCGGCGTGACGGTGTGCGTGGCGAGCGTCGTGGCGGCCGTGTCCTGGATGCTACTGTGAATGAGGAGCGTCGAGGCGTCGAGGCGTTTGTGGGGAGTAGAGTGGTGGTAGAAAAGCAAGCAAGTGCTGTCACGTCCCGTAGACATTGTAACATATGCTGTATATCTTTGACTATCTTACTGTATACCTAGTACCAGTTAGAGCATACCTACCACTCTTCTAATGTGAATTCGGACGCACCGTCCTTTGTCTTGCCATACATTCAGAGAACCTCGAGCTCGCGTGCCTAAGGCCTGGTGGCCGCTCTCAACCACTGGACAACGTACCGTGCGGTAGCCACTTCGCTTTCACCTGGGCTGACAAACAGTGCTGCTCCGATCTTCAAGACTCGCAAACTCGGTATTAATTCATCTTCCTTCCTTCTCTCCCAATTGGATTCGCGTACCCTTCCTATGCCTATGCCAATACCAATACAGCGAAATAGCGTCGTACCCTAGTACTAGTTGGCAGAGCCCATTATGATCATACGTGCGGATACCGGAACCAACCAATACCAATATCGATACTCTTATACACCTGTTCCTGTACCTGGGATCCGGGACGAGATGAGATGAAACGAGACGAGGAGTGAGTGTGCGCGGCGAGTGGATGCAGGAACGAGTGGACGAATAGATAGGGAATAGCGCATGGTGCATGTGCATGTGCATGTGCGGTGCCACGGTGGGAGGCAGGAGAACGAAGCATGGAAGAGGGAGAGTGGCGTGTGTCAATGCGATGGGCAGAGGTGGGAGAGATCATGATGGAGATGCAGCGAGCACGGAGCACAGGAGCACAGGAGCACGGGAGCACAGGAGCACTGAATAGATGCAAGAGATGCAAGAAGTGTAGCGGTAGCGGAGAAGGAGAGGTAGAGGGCCTGCATGTGAGGCGCGTGGCAGGGCCGCGGGCACACAGTGCCCATAAACCCGAGGACAATGCAAGATGCACGATGCGCAACGCATTCGCCGAGAGGGAAGTCAGGAATAATAAGATGCACGTGCGCACCGGGAGTAGGGTAGAATGCAATAAGTAATCGTTAAGCGGGTAAGCGGGTAATGCGAGTATGCAGGACGCAAAATGCGGTGCGGATATGCGGATATATGCGCAGAGAGAAAAATATATGTGCGTATCGTGCAGGAAGCAGGAATGGGAGTGCGAGTTAGATAGATAGAGGGATGAGGTGAATGCTGGATGCTACAAGCGGCGGAGGCGGGGTAACATGACCAAGGGTATGCCGCTGCACGGCGCACAAGGGCGTGCAGCACAAGGGCCCGACGCGGGCGCTGGCGCGAGGAGAATGAAGAGGTATTCCAGAGTGAGGGCGTGCCGCGGGTATGTGGCTGATGCGAGGCGGAATCTAGGGATGACGGGGCAGGCACGGCGGCGCGGTATGTACAACGTGAAGTGCGAACATGGAGGGAGCAACGAAGAAACACACACCGCCCGCGCGCCTAGCCGCGTATCCGCCACCCGTCACCCTTGCGGCTCACGCGCCCGACGCCGCCGAACGCCTCGCGCACGATGACCCACAGCGCCGTGCAGCACACGATGTCCTTGATCTCCTCCGCGCTCAGCAGCAGCCCGCCGACCAGCGCGCCCTCGTGCCCGTTCCCCAGCCCGCTCCCGTTGCTGCTAAGCCGCCCGCCCGGCCCCGCCATGTTGTTCCGCAGCGCCTTGCCCTGCGCGCTGATGAAGCTCCCCGCCGTCGCCGCGAGCTTCCCGATGCCCGCCTGCGTCGGCGTGCTCGGCGGCTCGTACTCCGTCGCGGGGCGCGCGACGCCCGAGGGCGTCACCACCCGCCGCCGCGCCTCCACCGTCACCTGCGGGCCGCCCGCGCTCCAGCGGCTGTGCAGGTAGATGTCCGGGAGAGGGAAGGGGATCTTGAGCAGCGCGACGACCTTCGGGTGGTGCGGCGCGGGCACGACCGCGCCGACCTTGACGCGCACGTCGCCCGACGCGTCCTGCCCGCCGGCGCCTCCGCGCGCGTGTAGCCGCCGTACCACGAGGTGGCACGTCCACGGCGTCTCCGAGTCCTCCGGGTCGCTCTCCTCGCCGTCGTCGTCGCGGCGCGCGCGCGGCGGCGGCGAGCTCGACTCCGTAGAGGCGGTCGACGTGCGGATGCTGTGCCGGGGTGATGGAGATCGCTCAAGCGAGCGCCGTGGCAGTGCTGGCGACACCGACTGCGACGTCTTGCGCCCCAAAGAAGATGTGGAGGGCGTGTTGGAGTGCAGGATGCTGTTGCGCTTGGCTGATCCGGACTGGGTGGACGTCGTGCCCCGGCGTCCGCGCGTGGTGCGCGTCCCGCGGGACCAGTCGAAGCGGATCTCGACGAGGGAGTCTGCTGGCGCCGCGGCGCCGTCTGGCAGCTCCTTCAGCCACTTGCGCACGACCCAGACGTAGCTGGTGGGACGGAGCTTGCGTGTCGGGACCCCTGCGACGGGCGATGGCGATCGGAGGGTGGGCTGGATGCCGAGCACAGTTGGCATCGAGGGCGTTAGCGGAGGCTCCGCAGGGCTATGTTGGGGGAGCGCGAGTGGCTGGTTGAGCAGCAATGATGATCGTTTCGAGCTGCGGCCCTCGAGAACCGGAAGTGGCGAAGCCTGCAGTGTGGGGGAGGCTGGAGAGTCCTTTCGCCTGAAGACCTTACCGAAGAGGCGCCGCGCGCCGCCTCGATCTGACTGCGGAAGGGGGGACGTCGGTACCGGCGGTGGTGGCTCGTGCGCACCGTCAGAGTTGAGGGATAGGTGCGAGGATGTGGGGGTGCGGGGGAGGTCTGCAGAGAGGAGGTTATTGTGTGATGGGCCGCTCACGTCCTCGTACCGCGCGCCGCCTGTGATTTCGATGGGCTCGAGCACGGTGAGGCCGATGATTTCGAGGCCGCGCTTCATGAACTTTGCGATCTTTGCGTCGGTACCTGCGTCGACGATGACATTCGTCATGACATTGTGTGCTTGGAGGTTGTAGAGGGGTATGATCATGCGACGGCCTGAGCCGTTCGAGGTGGATGACACGGTAGAGAAGGACGTTACGGAGGAGTATGCAGACACATCTGAGCGATTCGAGTTTGTTCTCGAGAGGGTAACATCTCCGATATCGCTCTCCGTAGACTCTGACCTCCGTATGATGGTGGGTTGCCTTCCTGTGGGTGGGACGAGCTGGACCTGGAGGTTCAGGGGATGATTCGACTTTGAGGGCGGCGGCCTGACGACGATGAAGGACTGGACAGAGGGCGTAGAGAGGTGTTAATTGGGCACTAAAAATATGCAGAACGGCGGGATACCTCGTGAGTGCGCTCCTTTCTCTTCTTCGCCGCGATGTCCTCTGTTGTCATCTCGTGCTGGTCTGGTTGCGAGTGCGGCGGGGATGTCGAGTCTTGCGACTGCCTGGGGGGAGGCCTGTCTTTTTCTTGGTTTCCGAGCTGGAGGACAGGAGGTAGGAGAGACGAGAGAGTCGAAAACATTTCGGTGAGATGATCAAATCGGAATATAATCTCAATAAATTCCAGGAAACCCAAGACTACAACAGGCGCCTAAACCAGACGCGGTCTCTAAACTGCCTCGCTGCGTCATATTCCTCCCGCCGTAAACACAATCACGCGAGGGCGGCACACGTTCCGCAAATAACATACCACTTTTGACACACAGAATCACATTCCCAACATCAGAAAATGATTTATTCACGGGAGGAATCTCAGATATACTAGGTTCCCACCGCCGGTCGCCGAGTCAGCCGCCCCGTGCACAGTTTCACACAAGCCGTCCCGTCTCGATCCCAGGACCAGAAATCTGGGGTCGAGCGCGGGGAAACACCAACGGCGGAATGCCCACACAGGGAACAAGGATCGCGAGACCAGCGGACACCCCACAAGCGCACCTCCCGACGCCTTCTGCCGGGACCGCATGCGCGGATGCGAGGTGGGACGACACGCGCGAACGGGCACAAAGACAACAGAGAGGAGAGACACACCTGGCCCGCCGCGATCGTTATCAAGGTATCAGTGGGACATTGATCGTCGGGCCGAGGCAGTCGCACGGCTCGCGTCGCCTTACCCAGGGGCCAGCAGTGCAGTGGGCACGCCCATGTGCACGCGGTCCCCAGCTTCCGTGCGCGAACGCGCGAGGAAAACGCGCAAGCGGCCCCCCAACCGACGGGGGCATCCCTTTTGAAGGGCGCCGCTAAGCGAGCGGGGACGCGAAGTCACGCCACAGCGATTTCTGGCGCGAACACGCCACAGAGCGCGGTGAGACCTGATTTTGTGGGCGGACGCGTACGACTGTGTGGGCACGCCACTCGTATATTGAACGGCGGAAGGCGCTACGTGGCGGCCGCGGCCGCGGGCACACAGAGGTGTACGACGGCGACGGACGACGGCGGGGAGCACCAGAAACTAATAACTAGCCCCTGGCGCACGCACGTCGGTCAGAGTCGGGGCCTAAAAGCTAAAAGCTACTCATTCCGTTGCGTCAGTCCTCCGTCGCAGCTGACTCATAACGCACAACCAAACTCACCTCGAAATTCGTATTGTATCGTGCGTTGTTTCCAGTTGTCATGTTTCCGTCGCAGCGGCCCAAACGCGCGCAACGACGCGTTCTCGCCTTCCGGCCACCAGGCCACCGCGACGGAGGCCGACAATCGACAATCACCTGCCGGCAGCTCGCACCCCCCGCGCGCGCACCCGACGCTCCTCGCCCTGCGTT
>ALYI01003595.1:0-14598 GCA_001969225.1 Ceriporiopsis andreanae CBS 279.92 | reverse complement strand
CCGCCGTGATCACGTCGGGCGCACGCCACTCCAAGTGGCGGTTTTGGCCAAAGCAGAAGGCGTCGCTTGCGATCTCATCGACGCTGGTGCTAGAATGACCTCCCGCCTCGTGGACGGGCGGACTGCGCTGCACCTCGCGTCCTACCTCGGGATGCCCACAGTGGTGAAGAAGCTCCTTGAGCGTAGCGTTCTCAACGCCGAAGCCGCCAAGGAAGCCGAAGAGGAGGCGCAGCGTCAGAAAGAGGTGGACGCTGCTATGGAGGTCGAGGATGACAAGGCCGACGAGCGTGACGACGACGGCGACAGTCAGATGCAAGATAGCAGCGAAGACGATTGGAGTTCCGGCGACGGAGAAGAAACTGAAGGAGAAGACGACAGCGCTGCTAAGAAGAAGGCCGAGGACAAGAAGCCTGACAACGACGGTTTGAACATCCCGGAAGACGAAGACGACGTGCCCGACGTTTTTGAAGTCGACGTCTTGGACTGGGACTACGGCTTATCTGCACTCAACTACGCCATTGTCGGTGGTTCACTTCCAGTCGTCGACCTTCTGCTCGCGAACGGCGCGGATCCCAAGCGTATTAACTCTATCCAAGTCGGATACGAGTTCAGATACAACCATCCGCTTCTACTCACAGCTGCGACGGAGGAAGAAGAGCATGGCTGCAAGATCGCGGAGAGGCTCTTCGCCGCTGGCGCTGTCTGTTCCGAGGCCGACAACGACCTGTACACTGTCTTCCACCGAATGGTCCGCGCTGAAAAGCGCAAGCTGGTAGCCACGTTCTTGCGAGCGGACCCTAATGCCAAAGCGGTTCTGAACGTACCACACATGACTCAATGGAATCCCACCATCTTTCCAGTGGTATCCGCGATCTGCGGCGGGTCTTACTCTATCCTTGCGCTCTTGCTCGCCTACGGTGCCCCTGTCGTCATAACCGCGTCAGACTTCGAGCGAGCAAGGGATTTGAAGTAAGTGTGGCCTCTTTTACCGATGGTTCTGGTGCTCATCAGCATATAATCTAGACTTCAGACCAATCAATTCACCCCGTCGACCTTCAGCACCACTGTAGTCATGCCTCTCGAGGCAGCTATGGCCGCGCACGATGAGGTCGCCCATCTTCTGGTCTCCTTGGGCGCAGAGTTCAACCTACCCACCAAGGATACCTCTCAGTACACCGTGAGCAACGGTCAGATGTCGCATCTGGACTACGCTCGGGTCATGCTGGAGAAGATCAACGAATACGTCCGCGAATACGAGCGCAAGCGAGCGGCTGCAACCGCCCCTGTCGCATCGCCTACCGTCTCGTTGAATGCGTGGCCAATGCCCACCATAGCGTCGTCTGTTCCCGTCCAGATTATCCCTCCTTCTTCCACTCAGGCTACTCCTTCGCCTACCACTCCGACTACTCCTTCTCTTTTCGCTCAGGCTGCTCCTTCTCCATTTGCCCAGGCTGCTCCTTCGCCTTTTGCCCATCAACCTATGCAGACGCCCGCGGGAATGACATCTGGGATGGCGATGGCGCAGACAGTCGGGGCTTCGCAAGTCGCTCCGAGTATGGACGACCGGCCTAGAGGTCTCCTAGCATCGCTTTTCCCGAAGGTCAAAGCACCGCCTGCGTGGCAGATCCACTGCCAGACGATCACCAACCTTGCCAATCAGATACATAGACGCGACGAGAAGCCGTCTCAGAGCCAATACGGCGACCTTAGCGGCCTCCAGAAATACTTCACGGAGATGGAAGCTTTGCTTGTATCTCACGGGGCGAAGACGGCGGCGGAACTGCAGCCCACGGAGGAAGTCACCGAGGTTCAACGCTTGGGCAATCTCCGCAATCGTATCTACGGCATCAACAACTTCTACCATGGCGGGAGCCAACTCTTCAGCGGTACAAGCTCGTACTGGCGCCTTGGACAGTGGAATCAGACCGCCGCCATTGGCACCCAATCTGCGCTATCAGCTCTGTACGACGACCTCTTTACGGCGTGTTGGGAAGGAAACAACGCGAAGATCCAGGAACTGTGTCTACCGCAGACCGCGTCTAAGATACCGGATACTCCGATCGTTATCGCCGTACGTTGGGGAGACAATTGGAGAGGTGGGTACATTTGCCACCATGGGAGATGGAAGACTGACATTCCTTCTTTTCAACAGGCTTCACGCCCCTCCACATCGCTTTTATAAAGCGCCATTGGGACACCGTGAGGCTGGTTCTTGCCATTGCTACTGCTCAGTATGCTCCGCAAGAAAAGAAGGCCCAGAAGTTCGTGGCGAGGAACATCGTTCTCGGTGAGCGATACCTGTCTTTAAGCGAATACACCAAGCTGATTAATTTGTAGATAACGATTCTGACGGCGCCACTGACTCCGATGAAGACATGGAGGACGAGGAGCAAGAGCCGATCAGTTTCGTCGACATCGCGAAACGGCCCTCTACTGTGCATTCTCAAGCTCGCCCTTCAGACTTGCTTGACGCGAGAGCAGTCTTCACGGCCGAGATCGACGGCAAGACCGTTTGGCGCATCGACACGCTTATGGTCAAGACGATCATCGATGACGACCTCGAAGCTTTCATGCGTGTTCTGGACCTCTATCAACAGTGCGGTAACACACAGGCGCTGAATGGCGTTTTGACAACGCTGCTATCCTACGATCGACCGGCAATGGTCGACGAGTGTATCAGGCGCACCGGTTATGGCATTTCTTTCACCGCAGAAACGGCTGCTTCTGGTGACGTCCCTACCGCGGCGGCAAGCTCGGACAAGGCGTACCTCGGTCTCAATGTGCACGGCAAAAAGCGGGTGGATCTGGCGAGGAAGGGTGACCCTAATGCTCCAGCTGTATACAACCAGACTGTCGAGAACATGCCCATGCTCTGGACGGCGGTGAAGAACGGCTTCATCAGTCTCGTCAAATACTTCGCAGGCGAGCAGCCTCTGGCCGCTTACAAGTTCTACGCCTCCTCCCACTCCGATGAACGAGCGCGCTCGATACAGAAGCTGCCAAACTTCCCAGAGGTGCTTTCTGCGAAGCTAGGTTGGGCGAGCAACACCTTCAACGAGAGCGTTCTTCTCGCCGTAATCACCGCCAATCGTCAAGATATGATGGAGACACTCTTTACGCTGCGTCCGAAAGAGATGGAAAGCTTTGTGCACTTACGGTATGTCTGGTCATTATACAAAGTTCTTGGGACGTTTATTGACGACGTGTCTAGGCACACGACTTTCGAATTCAATTCCCTCCTGGCTGCAGCCAGGTTCGGTTGTGATCTCTGGTTCTTTGATTTCTTGCTCGGCAAGAAGGTATCCCCTATGGAGTCGGATAGTCGCGGGTGTGTACCAATGTCGATCACTTGATCGTGCAGTACTGATTTGCTGCACAGCTTCAACATATATCATCTGCTTTCAGCGGGTGCCACCGAGACATGCTTCAAGTTGTTGAAGCATGTCATGCATCAGCTGCCGAAAGAGATGACTGAATTCCTGCTCGGTCAACAGACGAAAGATCATCGCAATACGGTACGCACCTGCACTTTCTTCGCAGAGCCCATCTCTAACGATTTGTACCCCAGCCGCTCCACATTGCAGTGAAGACCAACCGCTTGGACGTCGTACGACTTCTCGTTGGCACTGGTGCCCAACAGTACCTCCAGCGGGATATCAACGGTGCTACCCCATTGCAGCTGGCGGTCAAGCTCTGTCATCCCGAAATGGCGCGACTCATCGCCGAAGCTGGCCCCGAGACGCTGACTTTAGAGGATGTCGTCGGCAATACACCTCTTGAGACCGCCATGCGAGAAATCTTCGTCTCCAGGATTGGCGCTGCTTCTGGACCCTTCAGCTACCCTCAGTTCCTTCCGCCACAGGCCGACCTGAACAAGAAGTTTAGCGTGTCCAAACAGGAGAAGGAACTTCCACTGTTCCGCGCGACTATCCAAAGCCTCCTGGACGAGGGACGCTTGACGGCCGGGACGAAGCTGACCAAGGAGCTGTTGGCCTTCGCGGACAGGATCGAACGACGCATCGTCGAGGAGAAGGCTGCTGAAGTAGAGCGCACGCAGCTGGAGCCGTCGAAGAAGGAAGACAAAGAGCCAACGTGGACCGCGGAGACCGACGAGCGCAACATGGAGAGCGTACTCAAGGTCCTGCTGGACGCTCTCGCGGCGCGTCCCGGTCCACGCCGTCTCGTGCATCTCAGCGATGTCCTCCATTCCGTGCAGAAGGGTCTCGAGGAGTTCCAAGAGAAACAGGCTGCGAAGGTCTCGAACGCTGAGGAAGATGAGGTTGTCGAGCAGCAGTTCGTCGGAAGCGCTCTCATGGGAGAGTATCAGCAGTTCTTTTCCTCCCACGACCAAAGCGATGTCTGGCACAAGATCTGAGCGAAAGCTACCCTTCGCCGACCGTCATGTAACATCATAGTGACAATCCTTATACCATGTTCAACTTCGTCCCCAACCGCTACCAGGGTGACTACAAACAACTCGTCGACCGCTCGTAATGACGCTGTGAATGCGTAGACTAATCGAGGGAGCTTGCGCGCCGACAACGCACAAAATCCAACCTGAGACAAGAGCGGCCTAGTTGCCCTCGGATGAGCGGATGCCCGACCCTACAACCACAAGCCGATGCGACTCGGATGCGGGACGGAGTTCTATACGCGGAGGTAAGTTTAGAGACGTGCTGAACCTGTTGTCAGCATCGATAGCGTGCCATGAGCACCATCAGTGTCGCAAAGAGACGCGAATGATTGCCCCATCGAACCGAGCGTACCGCCCTGAAGAGGCAGACATGCACGCTGCATGAGCGACGCGCTCAATACAGCCAAAGCGCTCGTACCTCCGTCCGGCCATCAAGGTCCTTAGAAGCCTCCGATGCCTCGACACAATGAAGATACGTACCCAGCGGTGTATTTCCCGCTAGTGCCTGACAGTCCGTGAGCATATTATGCGACCAATGAACAGGAGGTGCAGCTTCTGCAGGGATTGCAAGCCCACATGATGAGCATGCGGCTGAATCTTTACACGAGATCAGCCGCGGGTCGACCTGCGTGTTTGGTAACGTACGGAGTGTTTTTGACATCGGAGGTGCGCTCAATATCAAGTTTCGGGTTGTGACACCGGTGCATGAATGCGCGTGTTGGGCACAGGGCTAATTCATGACAAAATTATACACCACGCAGCAAATAGGCGGTACAGTACGGCACAGACTCTGATAAGTGTTGGTGAGCCGGCGTCGTAACGGGCTTGCAAGCGGAGAACGTGACCAGGCAGATGCATCGCGAGCTGTTAGCAGCCTACTCGAAACGTTACTAGGAACGCGTCCCTGAGGGATTGGCACACACCTGCTCGAAGAAAACGGCGCTCACAGGCATTATAAGCTAGATAGAGTCTCGTGAACGCTGACAGACTGATCCACGCGTGCTCCTGCAACATCAAGTTTGTTCGTTAATGGCGTACAGGACGCGTCCCGTCCCGTAACGCGTACGGAAGCTGTCAGAGCCGCGAAAGACGGATACTATATTCAGGGACGCGTGCGGTAGCGAAGAAGCACGACGCGTTATGGACTCCGTTCTAGACTCCGCAGACCGCTAGAAAATACGGGGCGCTAAACTTCCTTGTCTTGATCAAAGTCGCGCTCCCGCTCTGCACTCATGTTGAAATATCGCTTGCCGTCCATCTCGGAATGCAACGATCCCGCGTTCAGCATGGCCGTCTTGGCATGAAACGCGGTCCTGTGTCCATGGTGCGCGGATCACACCCTGTTTCTTCGGCTTGTCTGATGTAGGCTTTTGTGCTCTGATGCTTTCATAGGAATTACCACACAGCGGTGCACTTTCAAAGCGTTTCCATTTCCTCGAGCCTAGTGCGCATCTGTGTGGGGACCCACGCGCCGTTATTGCGGGTTCAGAAAATCCAGACTTCCGATGCTTGGCGCACATCTACGTTCATGAGGCGTTTTCTGCCATCTTTCAATTTCGCGCCCTGGCTAAACTCTTGTACTCATGCACTCAGGAGGCTGTCCAGTCTCGCAATCTACACAGCCCGACGCTCACTTGCGACATCCTAAGCCAAGCATAGTCTCGTTAGCGGACAGTCCCACGCATTACGGCGTCCATTTTCCCGCACGACGGCGGTGCCGCAGGTGATAGGCGTCTTCGCCAGCGGGCAGGAGAACTTCCCTCTTCGATCATGCTTCTGAAAACATCGATGCGCCCGTCTAGTGTGACAGCGCGTACCGGCCCTGTATGTTGGGGTTACTATATAACCTGGGCCCGTCTTGTACGGTCCCCCCTGCTCGTTCACATTGCTGCATCTTGTCTACGGACGCGGGCCAACAATGCTTTCCTCTCTTTCGTCTGCGGCTTTTTTCACTGTTCTTCTGCTGTCGACAGCGACTCAAGCTGCCCTTGGCCCCGTCACTGATCTCCCTATCGTCAATGCAGTCGTCAGCCCGGACGGCCTCCCTCGTCAGGCCGTACTTGCGGGTGGAACGTTTCCTGGCCCTCTCATCAGGGCTACCAAGGTATGCTACCTCCGTACAAGACCAGAGTTCTTTGTGCTCATCAGGCCGTTTCTAGGGAGATGCCTTCCGAATCAACGTGATTGACAAGTTGAAGAACGCGACTATGAAAAAGTCGACGTCCATCGTACGAGTGTTTGACGCGTCACATGTACATTGCTCACCCATGATTTGTAGCACTGGCATGGCTTCTTCCAGCACGGGACGAACTGGGCAGATGGTGTATCGTCGGTCACCCAGTGCCCAATCACGACTGGGGACTCCTTTGTCTATCAGTTCCAGGACACAAACCAAGTCGGTCAGTACTCATTCTTGCGCATTTGACATGTGCTCAATGAGGCACACTTCCATATCTTTAGGAACATACTGGTATCACAGCCATCTGTCAACACAGTATTGCGACGGTCTTCGCGGTCCTCTAGTTGTCTACGACCCACACGATCCCTACAAGCATCTCTACGATGTCGACGATGGTGAGAAATTGGCGCGATTTTTTGGATGATATTTTGTGCCGATCTTTATGCCACAACAGAAAGCACGGTCCTTACACTGGCTGACTGGTATCATGTCGCCGCGGCAAACCAACCCCTCCCTGCTACAGCCGATGCAACTCTAATCAACGGACTTGGACGGTATCCCGGCGGCCCGGCTTCTCCTTTGTCAGTAATAACGGTCCAGCACGGCAAACGGTATATTTGTTTCACTTCTCTCGCATGTGTGCGGCTGTGTGAGATTGCTTGGCAGCTATCGTTTCCGCATGATCAATATGGCGTGCGACCCCAACTACGTATTCAGCATCGACGGCCACAGCATGACTGTCATTGAAGTCGACGGCGAGAATCACCACGAGCTACCTGTGGACTCTATTCAGATTTTTGTCGGACAGCGCTACTCCTTCGTCGTGAGTGCTCTTTGAGCTGACCGCATGTGACATACCACTCACCCATTTATAGCTTCACGCAGACCAACCTGTCGGTAACTATTGGGTTAGGGCTGCTCCTAACCAGCCCAATCAACCCAAGCTCCCTGGTTTCGATGGTGGCATCAACTCGGCCATTCTTCGCTACGTAGGCGCGCCTCACACAGAGCCAAAGACCAAGCAGACGCCCAGTGTCAAGCCACTGAAGGAGACTGACCTTCATCCTCTCGACGATCCAGCTGCAGTGAGTGAAGCGTATCGCGAAATCTCTACACCGCTGACGTTCGTCGATTAGCCCGGCAAGCCCTGGAAGGGTGGTGCAGACAAAGTCATACCGCTGAACCTCACATTTGTATGTCTTCCGCCATGCCTATCAACACTCGCTAATGACCTCTGTAGGACGCCACTGCCGGCCGCTTCCTCATTAACAATGCATCATGGTCGCCGCCAACCGTCCCAGTGCTCCTCCAGATCCTCAGCGGCGCCAAGACAGCACAGGAACTCCTTCCGAAAGGCGACGTGTACACGCTTCCTAAAAACGCGGTCATCGAGCTTGTGATTCCGCCAGGCGGCGCACCAGGCGGCCCGCACCCCATGCATCTTCACGGCGTAAGTCTCTGTAACATGTGCCTTTGCTCTTGGCTACCATTAAGCTTTACATTCAGCACTCCTTTAGCGTTGTACGCAGCGCCAACAGTTCGCACTACAACTACGTCAACCCCGTACGCCGCGACACCGTCAGCATCGGCACGGATCCGAACGATTCAGTGACTATTCGTTTCAAGGTACGCCACCCTCTAGTACTAGCTTTCTTTATCCACTCTCATGTCCGACATATCACAGACCAACAATGTCGGCCCGTGGTTCTTCCATTGCCACATTGACTGGCACTTGGATGCAGGCTTCGCCGTCGTCTTTGCAGAGGACGTCCCAGACATCCCGTCCATGGCAGCTCCATGTACGTACTCCGGTGAGACGATGTTCAGGGTCGCAGCATACTGACAGCCAATCTACATAGTACAATGGGACGGCCTCTGCCCCAAGTACGACAACCTTGCCCCCGGCGACAAGTAAAACACTCGTTACCTTCCCTCCAACGGACTCTTACATGGACATTTCAACTACGGACAATCTATGCTATATTTCTTGTAATACCATCATCTCGTCGTGCAAATACACCTTTGTTGCAGTGTGTTACGGGCAAGTGAATCATCGTGTCCTCGCTCAACCGGTCATCAGTCCGAATACCCATTTTCTACGCTCAATGTTGTCGAACCAGACATTCTCGACAGTGCGCCCCTTTACTGGGAGTTGTTTACGATGGGACCGTCCTTACGTCGATTCTTGCTCATATTTCGATCCAAGGTAAACTCCATGTCCGGAGCTGTCAAACCTGACTTCGTACGGACTCTCTGAAAGAACCCGAATGACGATCAAACCGCCGCAGCCACCTTACGAAAGTAGAGGATACACACACACCGCTCCCATTTGTGGCGTGCATACAGTCTGTCTCTTACAGAGATCCAAGCCGATTTATCCTCCTCCTCCTCCCAGTGATGACGAAGACGGACTAATCGCCATCAAGCGAGTGGTTATGTTCATGTCATGGCGTGATGGGGTCTCATTATCAACTTGCCAGAGTCAATCGGCAAGCGCAAAGCATAATTATCTACACATACCCTGGTCCACACGCATGCCTGCCAAACAACCGAGGTTTCGGGAGCCGTACAACAGCGAACGTTACACCTTGTATCGCCGTCCGGTCTTGGTGAAGAATGTCTGCAGAACATAGACTTGTACCCTATTCACGTCGGATCAGTATTGCATAGGTGTCAAATAGTGCAGTGATATAGACGTACGCCGCCATTCCAACGAGAGCCGCTGATTCCAGGACAGCATACCAGAAGAGGCGACTAAAGACGGGTGGTCAGCCAAGCTCATCACACGACCCATAATGGTGCATGGACAATGCAAGCTGCTGGAGACGCACTTTACTGTTGACTTCACTACATCGAATCCTCTGTTCTCACGCGTATGGAAGCTGCGTGTGATCAGTACGAGCTCGAGGCGCGTCGACAATTAAGCTCACTATTTCTGGGTCCGCTTGATATTCAACAGCATGCCATTGAGGCGGAATATGCTCTCCTCCAATGCAGACGTGTGCTCGCTGATCTGTGAGACTTTTGCGGGTGCTTCATGCCGCGGCTCGCTCTCCACCATGATGTCGAAGTCGACGAGCTTTTCGGTGAGCGTAGAGATGTCGTTCTCGAAACAGAAGGCATATTCGCCGACAACATTGGCGGTAAGAACGTAGTCGCCTTGTCGTTCCCTCTCTCCGTCTAAGAGAACCTTGTCGTTGGGGTCGCGAATTTCGAAGTCTACGTCAAATTCTCCGCCAGATTGGACCTGTTCGACATGTGAGCAGTCGCCAGGCGCATCGAGCGACAGCACTCACAGCAAAGTAAAACTGCATGCAGAGCACAATAGGAGTCGTTCAGAGACATCTTCAGCTAAGATATAAGTGAACGTACGCCGATCTTCTCGAATGCCTTGTCAACATCTGCGTAGAAACATAACCGCTCGTTTGGTGCTAGTGAAGTGGTGAGTGCGGTGGCTTTTACAGAGGTAAACAATTGAAGCAGGAGCAAGGTGCACGCTGCGATGGCGAGACTGGGTGCCATCTCAAGCGACCTGGCGGCAGGCGGTGGTGGTGGACGTGAGCAAGTGAGATGCGTGTCACCTATGAAGCGCCCATGCACAGGACGACCCCGCTCGGCGTCTCTTACCATCCTTCTCCCCTCCTCCTACTACTGCCCAGAACATTTTCATGTCTTGTGCATGTTCGTATAATCCCATCTCGATGGTTTACATACACGCCGTGCTGCTTCGACTTTTTTTTTTTTCATCCCGAACAATTGTCCTCCCCGCACTCTGATTTTGCCAAGTCTCCGCCGCATGAAGTGAGAAACCCCGGTGTCAGGCCCTGTGTGCGGTGAGAGCTCGACGTGTATCAATTTGAGAGGTGCATCCCGCGTCATTCGCGGATATCCGAACTATACCTTACAATCTCCGTCAATATTCACAGACATGTACATCATATCAACAAATCCAACTTTCTACGAGAATTTCACTGGATCGGTTTGTACCCTTCGGCATAATTTCAGTCTACAGCAGCATTTCAGTGAGGAACACATGCCATCCGACGCGTTGGCGAGAGCGCATCGAGCCGCTCAGATCAACACAACACCGATGAGGATATCGGCCTGGATGGTCATCCTCGTCCAGCGTTTCTAATCGGTAACAGTTTTCATCGCCCTCTCGTCAAGGGAGCCAAGGTGCGTATGTCGCCTACAAATCTGAATATCTGCGTGTCACATGTCCATTCAAGGAAATCTAGTGCATGAGCGGAATACCCAGCAATAGTGAGCAATGACACCTGTAAGAAAGGCGCTGCGCAGACAGCCTATTGTGACATACATTCCGAGCATATACGACAGCCCCACAGCAGGTTGCGGAAGGATATATGTCCAGCCGGTATGTGACAACAACTGTAGGCGGGATGGGCGACTATGGCACTTACATGTACGGTATACCCGATCATATTATGTCATTTTTACGCTCAGGTGCATCACTTTATTCAGCCACTACTGTGCCGTTCACATAAGGCTTACAGGATCTCATTTGCAGAGACCGTTACTAGTAGCTGTAACCGCCACGGTCATCCCAAAACCTCTGCTCATCCGCCCTAAAACCATATGCAGAAACGTAACCTAGACAAATGCTACCCTTACTGACGGGTATCCTTACTTCCACCATTGCAGGATCGTCAGAAATGTATGGTGATCCCGTAGCCGAAGCCAACCTCAACGTCGGGGTCGGGGACAACTTCGACTGTACAGAAAATAACGAAGGCGTCAATACCTCGACAGTGATGAAAGATATCGCGTGATCGCATACTGATGGGAGTTCGAGTCTCTGCACGAGCAACGACGGTGGCTGTGATTTATTTGGCGTCAGGGTGAGCGCGGTGTGACGGGCACAAGTCCTTACGCGAGGGGAGGTCCTTCTGCTTGACGGTGATGCCGTATCCGAAGGTCACGTCTGCGGGATCTTCTGTGTCTGCGCGTGCAACTTGGATAGCAGCAGCTGCACCGTGCACATAATTGTGAGTCGCGGACTCCATCCTTGTGCGAACGACAGAGCTCACCGTCGGCTGGCGCTGCAGCGGTCATAAACACGGCGCAGAAAACGAGGGCGAAGGTGGTGGTGAACTGCATGCTGAGATATGTGCAGATAAGAGGACCGCTGAGGCCTGAGGAGAGACGTCCTGTTGGAGGTGAGCTACTACAGGCTCCCCGACCTGCACCTTTATACTCCGCTCAGTACCTCCATCAACCGGCGCTGCAACTTTTGGAAAGCCTGCCGAGTCGGCGGTGGGCGTATTGTACCTGTATCTAGCTGATGCATTGTCGTTTCTCCCAGAACACGTCCCCACAGACTGTCGTGCTCAAGCCTCAAGGTCGCAAGGAGGTCGGCATATCTTGCGCCTTTCGTGCTTACAGTGTCGAAATTGACGTGGTTCATACAGTACATGTTGGTTGTGGCGTCAGGGCGACTTCTTGTGCCTTGTGCGCCGCATGGATCGCCTGTCGCTTCTGTCGTCGAGCTCTGACATTTCTGTAGATGGCCGGCTAGCCGACTATTCAAAATCGTCTCGGCTTGCCACTCCCTTTCCCATATTCACGACCGTTATTTCAAAGGACGATATCAATTCCTTCCAGAGCACGGTATCAACATTAAGCTTATCGCCACAGAATCATACGGCTGCGCCGTCGAGTGAAGCGCACGCGCCCGAATGTACGTCAATCAGCTGTTTTAACGTCGGCCAAAGCGATATCTACATGGAGCACAGTTTTGGACTTTGGTTGATCGACCTGACCATCCTCGGCCATGTCAAGAGATATCATCCCAACAATCCGGTGAAGAGTATGCGGCTTTGACTTCATTTAGGCGGCCTTCCATCTCAGGCTGTCGTCACGTTACTCGCATGGATGCCACTCTTGGATAACTTGAATGTATGTCAGTTGCCTTCTCAAGTTGGACAAAATCTGCTGACATAGAGACTCCTACAGCGTCTGCCGATGATTGCTGATTGACGTAGGGAAACTGTCGACGTTGACAGCGCTACGATCCAGCTCCGAAGAGAATCCTGCAGAGAAACGAGATGCGCGACGTCTGAACCATCCTCGTCTACCGTGATGCGAATCGTTTGTTGGAGGCTTGGGGCTATATCCCATTGAAGAATCGTCCGAGTACGCGGGATAAAATATATCGTGCGTGTTTTCCGCTTGGAACATAGGAGTCTTGACTGATCGTCCATGAAAGATATCAGGCACAACTACACTGGCCTCGCCTTAGATTCCAGAGCTTCAACCTCCAAACGCGACAGCGTCAAGGCCGCGACATGCCCCGATCGAGACGAATCATCCCAAGTCCTATCTAACTGACAGCGATTGTGAATGATATGACGCCCGGACCAGAGTACCACTACTTGAACCGGTGTGTGTGCATACTTATCTTCTGTGCCACTTCACGCCTGCTGTCGTCTGACTCTGCCTGGTGTCCGCTGGCGCCATGTCCGGATTTCTCACGGTGATTGACAACAGCAGCCCCAAATGCGACGCCCAGTGTGACTAGAAGTAGATCGGACGCTGGTCCGTCGCTCCAGGAGTGCCTATGTCACGAGTCTGCGGTCCAGCGGCAGGTCATGCGAGAGGGCCAGAGGACGGTTCTTTTGGACATGCGAAAAGAGCCAGGCACAGCAGTGTGGATGTTTCCTGTGGGCAGACGAGGCTGGCGTTGTAGGCGGCAGTGGCGATGGCGGCGGGGGAACATTCAGTCCTCCTACCTCCCTGTTCGCAGGGCCACTTGTCAAGGTGGTATTCTCTTTTTCCTTCAATGCCACATTTTCATAATCTGTATCTGTAGTCTAGAGTCTATGCGCTCTTCGATTATCATCGACCTGTTTTTTTTCTTGAGATAACCACAGGAGGCGTACAGTATAATGATGCGCACTGCATGCCCATCGCTGAGTCTTCTCTGCCCGCTCGAGATTGTATAGCAATTTCTATCACTGGAGAAACTGGGTACACTCTACAGCCGCTAACTGCGGCATAAACGTACACAGCATTTCTTGTTGTAGGACGTCCGTATCGTGCATGAATGTCAAACCTCGGAAGAATGGCGAAGGAGCATGGGCCAACAAAATGTCAAGCTGAGTCCCAAGCGGCGAAGACTCCGTGGTATCTGACTCGGGGGCTGGCAGTAGCTTCTGGGTAAACGCTAGGTCTCCCACTCTAAATTCGGTAAGTTCAATGTGCCGTTCCGGGTCGTCCCAAGGCGTAACTTGCAGCACCAGTGTACACTGCGCGGTACGGGGGCTGTAATCGCACACAACACCTAGGCGTACGTTCCCTAGACCAAGCAACAGTGTCAGGACTCTCGAGCGAATGAGCATTCATAACATAACCCACAGTTGTTTGTCCCGCTGTCGGATAAAGATACCGTGATTTCCGGCCAACATTTTCTAGTCATTGCGTGCACGAAGAATTGAGCGGCTGCTAGAATTAGTGGGCGGACTGTGCAACGTCTGCCTGCTATACTGTGTTCAGCGCGGTATTGAAGCCGTGCCAGGAGCAGTTGCAGGACGCAGCAACCGCACGTGCAGGAATACGAGTTGTCGAGTATGACAATATAGTTGAGCTTGGACTGGATAGTGCCAGTGGTGAGCGCAGGCGGAGGGCGGAGTGCGTTTGTACGCTCGTTAGTTTTAGCCGAGACAACTTGCTCGCATTCCAGGGTGACGAGACCCTTGAAGGACGCAACAAACTGCGAAAAGGCGGCGAAGGATCGGAAGGGATACCGGCGCAGGACGAGCGTCGTCACGTTGGCAAAGCAGTAGATGTATGGCAGGGCGGGAAACGTGCTGATTCTGGGCGGAAGGAGGCGATAATATGTCTCGGGTGGTTGGTCGGAATTGATCTCAATCGTGATAGACTGGGCATAGGAAAAGTGCCGCATGGCGCCGCGAGCAGCCGCGAGCAGCCGCGGAGTGCCGCAGAGGTGCCGCAGAGATGCCGCAGAGTGCCGCAGGAGTGCCGCCAC